>JAJMKX010000272.1:0-106342 GCA_030569435.1 Metschnikowia koreensis | reverse complement strand
AGAACATGTTTTCTAGTAATAAGCTTGATAAAACAACCTTTAATCTTGTTTCTCTAATTCTTCCTGAAATTTTGAAAGAGCATTTTTATAAATCATTAAGAGTTTTTTTGCTTTTCCTAATTGTGGAATTTTGGTGCTCCAACTTCTTTTACCAATTTTTACGCCACTTGGATCAAGTTAAAATAAATATAATATATTTAGCAACCTCCGTAAAAATTTGACAGTAAAACTTTTGAATATTAAATTGCGTTAGATTGATACTTTCAAAATTTTAGAGAGTATTGATTTACACTAGTTTCTAAACATAAAAATCAGTATTCGGGGACTAAAGTTCATTGCTTCTGTAATAAACCAAGTTTCCTAGCCATCGCAGCCCATCGCGGCATCTGAGATAATATGCCTTCACAGAGGCCTCAGCATACATGAAAAATGATAGACGAATCACAGAACATTCCAACAAAAGGTATCGTAACACTTGAGATTGATGAATAAATATTCGAACGGGGAATTTTGAAAGCTCCACGCAAATTTCACCAGTATCAAACTTTTTTTCTTTTTGGATTTCGCGTTAATTGTTGCATCGCATGAACCCCCATGCCTTTATTTGCATTTGATGAGGACGAGCTTTCGTCCGAATTTTCGGCCGTCGTTTTTGATAGCGACTCTCCTAAAATAGTATTGACGGGCACTGAAAAGCAAACGGAGGATCATGGCGTAAATATACCTCAGCGTCCTACGAGACGGAGATCGTCTGTTTATAGAAGAGTGTCAATCAAATCGTCGCTTCCAAATGGCCGCGGAATTGCAATTCCGCTGGATTTTGGCAGTGTTCCGAAGACCGAGTCTGCAGTTTTGAACAGAAAATGCTTAGCTGATTTCAGACCGCTTAAAGTGTTGGGGCAGGGAGCATATGGGAAAGTGCATTTGGTCCAGGATATAGGCGATGGGAAACTTTATGCCCAAAAACAAATCCGGAAGCCGCAGATTGAAATTTTCGAGCAGAAACCATCAGTGGACATTTCGCTTGCCTTGCCAGATTTACCGGACGATATCTCTCCTGAATTGAAATCTGCAACAAACAATGTCCAGCGGACGATTGCAGAAAGGCATATTCTTAGTAAGATCACGCACCACGTGAACATCGTCAAATTATTCTACGCTTTGCAGGACGAGGATAAGTTTTATCTTTTGCTTGAGTATATTCCTGGAGGCGAATTATTCCATCACTTGACCTCCAATAATCTGTTGGGTAATGTTTTCCTTGAGGAGCACGTGGCATTTTATGCGGCGCAGATGGCTTTGGGTATTAGACACCTCCACCAGTTGGGAATAGTGTACCGTGACCTTAAGCCAGAAAACTGTCTTTTAAACTCAGCAGGCCACTTGGTTCTCACGGACTTTGGTCTTTCTAAAAATATTGGTAATGATGGTGACTCGGATTGCCGCTCGATTATCGGAACGCCCGAGTATATGGCCCCTGAAATTATAAAGGGCGAGGCTTACGGGTACCCTGTGGATTGGTGGCTGTTGGGGTGCGTTATTTACGATATGATGACGGGTAAGCCTCCATTCACAGGCAAGACTCATAAGGTAATCACGGACAAAATCGTGAAATCGAAACCGATATTACCATTTTATCTCTCCTTGGACGCAAAAGATCTTCTTGGAAAACTTTTGCAGAAGAACCCGGGAAAAAGAATGGCGGTTGATGATAAATGGGAAATTTTCAAAAGTCATCGTTTCTTTAGAAAGATCAACTGGGACGAAGTGGAGAACCAGCTGGCTGTACCTCCAGTTGTGCCTGTAATCACTGATCCTGCCTTGGCAGAGAACTTTTCCGACGAGTTCACGGAAATGAAAATCAGTAATTATGACTTGGGTAGCACGCAATCGGTAAATGCAGATATTCTGTTCAAGGGGTTTAGTTACACCGCGAGCCACAGCTTCATCAACCGGTACAATCACCAATAAGAGAGCCAAGCATAGACATAGACCTTTGTTAAGCTTAGACAAGCATATATTTATATTTATAGACGTGTGATATGCATTAATTAATAAATTATAGATTTGCCAATTTTGTTTCAGATTTTTTTTTTTTTCGTCCCCCCCATGCTGAAGAGGAAGCAAAGGTAGAACCACACATATCTTGAGAAATGCTTAACTAGGAGTTAGGAGGGCCCGAGATCACATGTATTAGGAACTCGAGATCTAATAAAAAGAACAGAGGTATTTAATAAAAGAAAGACTTAATTGATGAGTGAGCCCTCTCATCGAATCCAACAACTTGTCTTACATTTTTTTTACTTAAAAAGTACAAAAATATGGTTCTCTCGCACGCGTCACCCCCACATATCAGTTGCCCACCAGAATACAGAAACCGAGGCGAAAAAGACTGCAAACGACACGACCACCAAAAGTAGATAGATCGAGATCCAACATGCCGAGAACCAGAAAAGTTCTGCCGGAATCATTTTGCAGCCGCCGGTGCAATCTGCAATTTACAAACTGCGCCTCTGACAGTGACAGTGAGCGTGACAGTGAGCGTGACCAGACCAGGCCAGGAAGAGTGCGTGAATTCGCGTTCACTACTGTGCGTGCACAGCTTATTATCATAGGGGCGAACGGCCCCAGCCTCCAGGCCACAACATGGCTCACGCACGACCAATGCACAGGTGCTCGGTTGCCTTGTGCTGGCCACCTTGTCTCCAGATAATAATGCGGAAGCCAAGGCCACACAAAGTATTATAATCCATACTCTACTATACTCGTTGGTTCCAACACTTTTGAACACACCCAATTTATTTTTTTCACACATCAGAAAAAAACTATAATTCACTTAAACATCGAGTACACAAAATCGTTTAAATATGGATGAGACCTTGATTTCCACCATCAACAAGTTGCAGGATGCGTTGGCCCCTTTGGGAGGAGGCCTGTCGTCGCCCGTGGACTTGCCTCAAATCACGGTAGTGGGATCACAATCGAGTGGTAAGCTGTCGGTGCTTGAAAACATTGTGGGCCGGGATTTCTTGCCTCGTGGAACAGGCATTGTCACAAGACGGCCCTTGGTTTTGCAGTTGATCAACAAGAGACCAGGGGTGAAAAAACTGGACCAGGATTTGGTCAATTTGCTCAACGATAAGGGCGAGGCCTCGGAGAACAATTTGGAGGAATGGGGTGAGTTCTTGCACTTGCCCAACAAGCGTTTCTACAACTTCGAGGAGATCCGTGAGGAGATTGTGCGGGAAACCGATGCTAAAACGGGTAAGAACTTGGGCATTTCGCCCGTGCCAATCAATTTGAGAATCTACTCGCCGCACGTGTTGACGTTGACGTTGGTGGACTTGCCGGGCTTGACAAAAGTGCCAGTGGGCGATCAGCCCAAGGATATCGAGCGCCAGATCAGGGACATGCTCATGAAATACATCACTAAACCCAACGCCATCATTTTATCTGTCAATGCCTCAAACACCGACTTGGCCAATTCCGATGGCTTGAAGTTGGCGCGTGAGGTTGACCCAGAAGGTTCGAGAACCATTGGTGTGTTGACGAAAGTCGATTTGATGGACCAAGGTACAGATGTGGTGGATATTTTGGCCGGTCGTGTGATTCCTTTGAGATTCGGTTACATCCCCGTGATCAACAGAGGCCAACGTGACATTGAGTCGAAAAAAACTATTCGTGACGCATTGCGGGATGAGGCCGATTTCTTCGAAAACCACCCTTCGTATAAGGCCAAGTCGCAGTTCTGTGGTACGCCTTATTTGGCCAAGAAGTTGAACGGCATTTTGTTGCATCACATCAAGAGCACTTTGCCCGACATCAAAATGAGAATCGAACACTCCTTGAAGAAATACTCGCAGGAGTTGTCTGTGTTGGGCCCACAGCTCGAAGAAAGCCCCACCTCGATTGCCTTGAGCATGATCACCAACTTCTCAAGAGACTATAATGAGATCTTGAATGGTGAGGCCAAGGAGTTGTCGTCACACGAGTTGAGCGGTGGTGCACGTATCTCGTTTGTGTTCCACGAGATCTTCAAAAACGGAATCCAGCTGATTGATCCGTTTGACCAAATTAAGGACGCAGATATCCGGACAATCATGCATAACACGTCCGGTTCGGCTCCTTCCTTGTTTGTGGGCACTCAGGCGTTCGAGGTGCTTGTGAAGCAACAAATCCGCCGTATGGAAGACCCTACTTTGCGTTGTGTGAACTTGATCTTCGATGAGTTGGCTCGTATTTTGTCTCAGATTATTAGCCACCCTCAATACTCCCGCTATCCAGCATTGAAGGAAAGATTGTCACAATGTTTCCTCCAGTTCTTGCGCGAAGAGTTGGTGCCAACCAATAAATTTGTCCAGGACATTATTGCGTCCGAGGAAACTTACGTCAACACTGCACACCCAGATTTGTTGAAGGGTTCTCAGGCAATGGTCATTGTGGAGGAAAAATTCCACCCCAAGCCACAGGTGGCTGTGGACCCAAAGTCCGGCAAGCCCTTGCCTCCTTCGCAACAAGCTACTCCTGCGCCGTCAGCCTCTAAGGAAGACACCAGCGGCTTTTTCGGCGGCTTTTTCTCGTCTAAAAACAAGAAGAGATTGCAGCAGATGGAGGCGCCTCCAGCAGTCTTGCGTGCCACGGGTACTATGACTGAGCGTGAGCAGATGGAAACCGAGGTTATCAAGCTCTTGATTTCTTCTTACTACAGCATTGTCCAAAGAACCGTGGCTGATCTTGTGCCCAAGGCAATCATGTTGAAGTTGATCACACGGTCCAAGGATGAGATCCAAAAGGAGTTGTTGCTGAAGTTGTACAGTGCCCCAGACTTGGGTGACTTGGTGAAGGAGAATGACCTCACTGTCCAGAAGAGAAAGGAGTGCTTGAAGATGGTTGAGGTGTTGAGAAACGCCAGCGAGATTGTTAGCAGTGTTTAATCATTCTTTGAATCCTCATAATATTATAAATTATACCAGCTAGATAATATATACGTTGAACAGAACTTGTGTTTTTTCATTCAAGACTGCCTCTGTGTTTTCCCATGGCACGTTGAAAATCCCGCTATTGATCTGGGGCATGTTTACTACAGGTAATCCCTTAAGATCTTTCTCTACGTGCTCAAGGGCTTGTAATTGTTTGGTGAGACTATCTATGCTCAGTCTCGTATAATCAAGAATGTTTGCTTCATCACATTCAAAGTCACTGGTAAACAAACATGCTATTAATACTTCCGCGGATTCCAATTCGCTAACTTCTGTCGTGGGGACTAGCAAGCAAGTTCCAAGAAGACTGCGCGTTTGTTTGCAGTGGTCAGCATAAAGCTTGTTAGAATAGGGGTATCGTTTACGGAATTGAGCAGCAACCCCCCCTCCCCACAGTCCAAATGGATTACAAGCATGTGCTAGGATTACAGTTCCTTTGCCCGCATGGGAGAATAAATCTCCTTTTATATAATTTGGCATGTTGAGAAATTTTTCGTAAGTTGAGCAAGTAAAAGAATTGTGAGCGTTAAGTCATGATAAGAAGTGAACTGATGAGCCGCGCGCTCACACGGTTTATTAAAACTACGGAATTTACTGGTTCGGGAGATTTCTATAAAAAGTATTCATGGATTTCAAAATTTTTCATACATTGAATTTTTTTTCTTCTTATCTATGGACTAAGTGAATTGTGATGCTTCTATGTTGACATGAAGGTTGAACTTTCTGTAGATGTTTTCGAACACCGCCTGGGACTCTTTTTAAAATTAATTGTTTCGATCAACCCTTCTTTCTCAGACTATTCCTCACATTTAAATCTTTATATGGGTAAGTTTATTTTTTTCATACTTTCCAGGTTTATTTCTTGTTCTGGGTTCTAGAAAGATTGCCACTTCATACCCTTTTTCAGCTGCGAGCGATTTCTCAAACCCCATTAGCAATGCTTGTTCCAACCTTTATTCTGATAGATTTAAGCTTGAAAGGCTTTGGGAACTAGACTTTCTTTCATTTTTCCTTCTTTTCTCTTTTTCGTTCAGGAAAGAGGGCAAATAGGGGCAGCATACAGCAAACTAGTTCTGCCATTACACAATGCTGAGAAGTAATTCGCAGCCAAGCAAGGGCGTGTTTCCTAGCGCAGACTATACAGATGCTTTCTTCCTTGAACTTGCCACTCCAGGTTTGGAACTTGGCTAGAACTTTTAGGTTGGGGTCTGGGAGGACAAGAGGCTAGTCTCCATGCCTCAGCAGTGTCCTTAAAGGGTGTTGGTGCAAACGCTTTTTTCTTCAGTTCCACGGTTTTAGCTTTCAGAGCTTTCTTACGTTTCCGACACTTTTTGATAGGTTTCTCAGAATCGTTCTTTTCGTCTTGTACCTCATTGGGTATCGTGTCGGGTGTCAACTCTTGATTTTTGGAGGTATCTTCTGAAAGAGCTTGTTTAATTGCCTCATCAGTCAAGATATTCCCCGAACAACTCTCATGGACAATTGAGGGAGGTTTATTTCGTTTGATATTTTCATGAGCAACACTTGTTCTCTTCTTTTTTTTCAGGGGCTTTTCAGACTTATTAGTGTGTGAAGTGAATGGGAGTTCAGGAACTCCAATCAAAGCTTGGAATGGGTTCTGTGTGCTGAGAAGAAGCCTGGAGCCATTAGAGGGTACTTTTTTTGACAGGTATTCTTGAATCTTAATTTGTTCAATTATATTGCTTTGAGAAGATCTTCCTCTTTTCCGCTGAATTTGCCAACCAGTGCTCAAATCAGCATTATTAACCCCCCCTTCGAATTCCCCGAGATTTCCTTGGGCTGTCCAGCCATAAATAGAAGGAGGGTCTCCTGTGGGAGTGAGTGGCTCCGGGAGGTATATAAATGTTTCAGTTCCTAAGCTGGCATCACAAGAAAGTGTTTCATCTTTGTTTTCCTCTGAGATAATAACCTTATCATTATTTTCAACAATGTCTGAATTATCAGTTGGTGTTATGGGTAGGGCAACAAGCTGAGCGATCTGGAGGAGAGAAAGAACAGGAACATTCTCTTTTGTTGTTGTCAGATCATGAGGATTTTGGGTATTGTGTTGCTTTAATTCGCTAAGGCCTGCCACACTTGGAATTTCCGTATCATCATTATTGGATTCAAAAAGTTCTTTGACAGGATGTATAGCGTTCGAGCAACCAGGGGCATCTTCAACAGTTTGTGTTGAATTCTCCTTAGAGACCTCCTTATCAGCCCACGATACCGGTACCTTTTGTGAGCTAGAAGAATCAGATTTGAACAAAAAAGCCAATCCTGGCCATATCCAGAGAAAAAATAGCTTATTGAGAGTAAGTTGAGAGCTTTCCCATATCAGCTTCAAGAGGCCAAGAAGGACTTCTTTTTGTAAGACCATTGCGATTTCTATTTTAGTACAAAAAAAAAAAAGACGGAAGAAACTTGGGCAGTTTTAGCAAAGAAGCGTTCTCTCTCATATATAAGAAAAGTTAATGCTATGCTGTGAACTCGATCTGCCAGCATATCATAAGACCTACGGAGGATCAAGGATCTTACATGCGCGGGTTGTTTGATATCTGCCAATAAGTATTGACAATTAGACGGATTTCTAAAGGAAAGACTATAATTTTGTGTAATCGGCCGATATAAATTAAGGTCATCCGAAAATTCTGACATCAACAAAATTATTCTATGGGGCCATACCACAATATTCTGGGAATCACGCGACAATCAAACGAGAACGCTTGCAAATTCCTTGAAATAGGAGCGTACTTAAAATCGAGATTTTCTGATATGGCACCCCAAGTAATTTTCAAGTAATTTGCTTGATAGTAATATACTGCCTTGAGCTGAAAATCTGAGGATAAAGAACTATTGTGCGTTTTGGATTTTCTGGATGTTAGACGAAGAGCAGAGCACAAATTATCATCCTTGATTGACAAAATAATACCACCTCATTATTTCCAGTGAGTCTGGGCAAAATTTGAAAGCACAATATCTGTTGACTGGTTGATGATAATCAAATGAATAATAACATAAAAAGTGAAAGTCTATTTCGTATTAATGATAATTTTATGTACAAGAAACGTCGTAGGCGAAAGTGAGTGATTCCCCGGCACTTCTGTGATTGACGCCGTTTGCTACAAATCCACTTTCACTTCCAGCACCAAAAAGATGATCCACAGTTTGGCTGGTGCCAAAATCTTCCTCATAAACCGTAGCTTCAGGAGCACACTCAAATAAAAATTGATTCGAGACCATGGCCACGCTTGGTTTGGCATATCTATCTGAGGGAGTGACCATGAAAAACTCCAAACGATCGCCCTTTCGTAAGTCAGCCTCGGGCGAAATCGCAAGCAAATCGGCTTTTGCACCCCAGCCACCACCTCCAGCAATAACCTCGTACTTTTTGAATGATTCCTGGCGAATCACTTTCACGTAAACTTTGGTATCTTTACTGGCAATGCTCATAAGCCGTTGGTTTTTCTCAAGATATTGAGCCGCAGGCTGGTTGTTGATGCCCTTCACCAAGTTGCCCGTACATTTAGTCACCACTAAATCTGTCCCTTCTGTTAACGGAGTCCATCTATCACTTGAAACCGGCTGTTTCAAATTCGGAGTCAATTCAGGGAGTGTCACGTGCAACGACGAAAGCGTCTGGCCCATGTTATTTTCATCAGCACCAGGCGTCTCCAGAAAATAGAAGAGGGTAGTAAGTGTTTTTGTAGCGAACGCCGTATTGGCCAATGTAAGGTCTACACTAGTGCCTTGAATATCCATTTTCAAGTTTCCCTCGATGTTTTTCCAGTGCACTTTAGCCCCGACAGGATTGATCCCGTCACTTTCTCGTAACACGGGTTGCTTATCTTTTTCTGCTAGAAGCGTTGATTTTCCGATCTTCATGGGAGTTTCCATCCAGAGCTCGGAAATACCATTACTGGCACCGTTTGGCACGGTTCTTTCGACACCCGCCACCACAACTTGAAGTCCATTTTTTTGATAGAGTGAAATTGCGTTTTCGATCGTCGCAGCTAGGTTTTGCGGCGTTGCAAGAAATATCACTGACCGGGCATTAAAGTCCTTAGGAATTACTGGTAAGGTTCCATGTTGGGGAGCTACCGTAGTCCGAGCTAGAAAAGCTGCTCTTGTAAGGCTCGAAGTAGAAAATCTCCGGAAAAAAGCCATTCTAGAAATAACCTGGCCAGACCCTGTTTCACCAAATATTTGCGGTTTCGTTTAATTGCCTCTATGCCATTTGAGCTCTGCGGCCGCGATCTGGGTTGTGCATTTTTGAAACCTGGGGGTTCGCAACCAGATCTAGATTTTGAATAAATTTGGGAACTGGCACAGGTTGAATTTTTGAATCATTTCGTTTTTGAATTAAAGTTTCATTTTCATTTTGTTAAATGATTTTCATTTTGTTCATTTTTTTTTTTTTAAAAAGAGGAAATCCACTTTATGTTTCTCCGCCTTTGTTCAATTACCTGAGGCGCAATCGTAGCAATACCCACAACTTCATGATAGCTTTGGCTGGTACTCAATATTCCAATATTGGATGTGAGTTATTTTATAAAGCACCCCATAGTTCTCCCATATTCTAAATCATAAAATTTATTTAATCTAAACACAAATATTCGTCTTATGGTACTACCTTGTATAAATTGCGTTTATTTTGAAACATCACTCATGCTTCGTAGAAATCGGCGAACGTATAGTGAATTTCCATATGCTTGACTCCACCAAAACTAAGCGTCCTCAAGCTTTCTCCGCTTGAGTTCTTCCTCGTCTCTACCCGAATCCTGCGTGCTCTCCTCTACCTGAACATTATCTTCAGTGGCTGGAGCCTCACTCTTCTTTTCACTTTCCTCCACCAACGCCTCGGCCTTGGCAAATTCGGCGGCCAAGTCCACGCTGTCACCTGTATCCAAGACTTTCTTCAAAACAGGCCCCCACACAGACAGATCACGGTCGGTGAAATCGCTTACTTGAAACACGTTTTTACCCAACTCCCAGTTGGCTTGTTTCTTGCGGACCAACTCTGCCATAAATGCCAGCAGGCCTACAGCACGACCCAAGTCACTGATCAAACTCCGGATGTATGTACCAGACCCAACAGAAGCAGTGGCGTGGAAAACAGGTGGGTTTTCGATTTTATGTGAAGGGTCCAAGAGTTTTGGATGGATATTGGTCACCTTGTCTTCGTCGCTGACCTCTGGGTTTTGCATGTATTCTTCTGAATAACAGAGCTCGTGATCGTTGAGTGTGGGATTATTGAACACGGCCTTACCCATAGAATCTCCCTCTGCGCTAACAGGAAGAGCTCCATATTGTGCATGCGGTCCGAAATCATCGTGTAATATAAACAGGTTGACTTTCACCTCACGAGGTTTGATGGCTTTGGGTACGGGGATACCTTCACGGGCATATTCATACAAAGGTTTGCCGTCTACCTTAAGTGCGGAGTATACAGGTGGAGTTTGCTTGATACTTCCAACGAATTTCTCCGCTGCTTTTTTCAAACTTTCCAAAGTCACACCCTCCACTTCAGTTTGAGTGACAACCTCACCTTCAGAGTCTCCCGTGGTGGTTGATTGGCCCATAACAGCCCTTGTTTCGTATGTTTTTGTGCATTCACCCAAATAGTAGCTGAGTTTCTTCGTGCCCGTACCAACACCAATGATAAGCACACCCGAGGCAAGCGGGTCCAAGGTTCCACCGTGGCCAACCTTAATTTTAGCCTTATTTACACGGTTGGCGATTTTGGATGCCAGCCAATTAGTGCCCAGACTTAACTGCTCATGGATTTTCTGTTTCAATTCCACCACATCCTGAGCGAAAATGTCGGAATTCTGGAAAATCGATTGCAATTGGAGAACTACTTTGGAAGAAGAGACTCCACTAGGTTTTTCGACTGCCAAAATTCCGTTCATGTTGCGTGCAATTATGTGCTTAATCATGCGATGGCTCGATGGTGCACGATTAATGGCCCATCGCTTGCAACCCGCACGCGGCCACCAAAAAAAAAAAACGGTGGACCAGAGCGAAATGATAATATTATCGGATTAAAAAAAAAAAAAAACACAAGTGGAAAATTGATTGACATTAAAGATGTCAAATTTCACTGTGAGGTAAAGGAATATTTTCTGATAAGTCCTTTTCTCTTATTCGAATGATTTTTTCTCTCTTGTTTCCTTCTCTGCTTTTTCTCAAACAGCTCCAGTTCAGTTTTTATGGAGAGAACAGGATTGACTAAGTATATTTGATCATTTCGAAATTGCAACCGTATTAAGCCAAATAGATTTCTTAGAAAAACGTCTCTTTTTTAGACTCCTGAAGATTCCTTACCCTGCTCTCCGGAAGCATTCATTGTACTTTCACTTGGTCTCTGTTCGTGGCCCTTTTTGATTTCCCACTGGCTGGAGTCACTATGGTGCATTGGAATCTGAATATCCAAAGAAAGCATTGCGCTTTTCATTAATGGGATGATTTGTAAGTCCCCATGCTTCTCTTGTAATTTCACATTTACATTGTCGACATACGCAACGACTTTCTTCATACCGTGCAGAAAGCTAGATTCCCATATATATTTAGTACCGAAAGTCGAGTAGAGTGTTCCTGTCAAGAAGTCTGCCACGCTCTCAAGCCACGTGGTATTGTTATCGGGAGTTGTGGCCTCGAATAAAAGCTTATTGATTGTGTTCACTATTTCCAAGTACTCGTTTTCACTAAGCCATTGTGGCACTAACGGAGTAAGCGAAGTCATACCAAAAGCATATCCTTGACACTTTCCAGCCTCCTGGAAAATCTCAATGTTACTTTTTGATAAAGCTGCTGGCTCGTGTCCTGGCACATATGTGGAGAATTGGGGCACCATATACAGCTCTGCACATTGGTCATAAACACGGGGAACACGTATGATCCTTGTTCTCCAATAGAGACTACTGTTGCGTGCAGCATAGGTATTAGGGAAATGGTTGATCACTAAAGATGGGACATTGTCTGTATTGCCATGAATCTGGCTGTTGGGATCGCTGTTTGTGGGGTGACTTACATGATCGTACTCAGAAACAAGATACTCGTGGTAGTTGAAAAATACCAAATCTTTAGAGGCGCTTGCGTGGGCATATTTTGTCAAAGGATTATTCATAAGCTTGGTAGGAGTTCAGGAACAAATCCAGTTGGCGTTGAGGTGAAAGAAAAAAAAAAAACAGAGACAATGTAAACTAAAAAAAAACATATGATTTCGCCCAGGATCGAACTGGGGACGTTCTGCGTGTTAAGCAGATGCCATAACCAACTAGACCACGAAACCGTATGTGTCAGAAAAACTTGTGTGGTTAAAACAGTAGTGAGAGGTAAATATCTTTCAGAAAAAGTCGAAAATACTAATCTTGTTAGAGCTAATGAACTACAAAGTCACAGAACTACTGAATGACTTATTTGGAGCACTTGAGAGGCCGTTGTGCGGGAGAAAATCGCAATATAAATATCTCAAGCCCTAAGATAGAAGTTGGCACATACACGACCACTCGACTATATATTTCGTGCGCAAGCGAGCAAAAACTTTTCTTGTCACCAGCAGAAAATGTATGTTTTTTCACAACAAACTAAAACTGTGTTACGTGATGATACTTTGTCCGTAAGGACTGCTATTAACCCAGCTCATTTGATAAACTGTTCATGATAAGAATTTTTCCATAGATAGCTGATAACATAAGTTTTGTTTTTTCTCCTTTTGCTCACCGAAACAAATCACTAACATCTCCAGGCATCCTAGATTCTGAATCATATTTGATCTCCACCTCTTGAAGGTTTTTCACGTATCGTAGTCTCATTATCACTCACATCTCTTAATTTTCTAATATTGGTTTTTTTTTTGAATCGGTCTTTACGCGGTTTTATCCGTTGAAATGTCCATCAAAAGAATTTCATACATTTTTTTCTCTAATGAACGATCGTCCTCTAATGTCAGTCTCAAGCCGAATCTACATCTACATACATGTCTTCAAACAGTACTGATCCTTGGCCTTTTTAAACACTGAGTGTTGAAAATTTTATTTGAATAACTCTAACAGATTCCATCTCATGTCTTTGAATGATTTGTCTTTTAAACTTTTTTTTTTTCATTTTGTTTCTTATTGCCCCGTGGACTTCCCCAGACAAATCTCGAACCAGGCTGCGAGAGGGTGCGAAAATTTTCGAGCGTGCGACGAGACGTGAAGAAGTTAACCTCAATAAGGACATTTTCATTAGGCCCGTCCAAGCCACAGAAGTCCATTGATTTGACGGAATAAAGACAAAAGGAAAAAGTCAAAAAAAAAGCCAAACTTTGGTTTAATCGCTCTTTTAAAAAATTTACCACAGTATGCTTCCGAGATCAATTGCTCGCCGTGTAGGCAGTGGTGCTAACCGGACATTGAAACAGGCTTCGTTTGTCAGATTCCAAACATCTTCTTCCATCCCAGCTCAGGAAGCCGAGGTTACCGAAAAGGGTAGAAATGGAGCTAAAGCTGCTACTGGCACTCAAAAGGCCGGATCTGCCCCAGAAAATAACGTCAAATCTGGTACCGAAAATGGAGCAAAACCACAACGCAGAAGCAACTACCAATATAACCGTAAGCTCCAGGATATTGTGAACCAGGTAAAGAAATCTGTGAGTGGCGTTTCTGACGTAAGTGGTGCTGAACTTAGTGAAGCGCTCGATATCTTTGAGGAAGGTGCTGCGTACTTGCGGGAGATCCAGCAGGCAGAAAACATTGCTGAGGATGCGCTTTTCTCGATTTTCCAGCCCGTGCTGGCCCAGTTATTTGACTTGATCATGACGGAAAACGCCAACTTGGGCACCCGCTCCATAGAGTCTATTTTGGACATGTTGGTGCAACAAAGAGTGGCCCACACCTACCATTTCATCGAGGTTCAGAAACGTATTTTGCAAAACACACAGGATCCTGACACTTACCCGAAAGTCTTGCAGTTGTGGATCATGTATTTGGACTACACAAAGCAGATGTCCACGGCCGGTGCTGGGCGTTTGGTGAAGGGTGCTTTTGGCGTCTACAGAGACAGAAACTACCAGCTGTCGGACGTTTTGCGTTTGGCTTATTTCGCCTTGATCTCCCACTGTATTCGTTCCGGCGAGGAGTACGATCTCCAAACAACAGTGAAAATCTTACAAGTGGAGGATGCGCTGAAAATCCCGCCCCTGAATTATGTTGTGACCACGTTGGCCCGTTTGGGATTGCGTGATGCATTACAAGACGACATCCGCCCTTTTATCAAGAATGTGAGTGAGCGTGACGTGAAAAACATGGACCCAAACAGTGTGTTTGTGGCAAGGGGCATTGAAAACTATATCCGTATGAACAATGGGTTTGCCTTGCGTAAACTTTACGGTGAAATGAAGGAGGCATCGGCCAAAAATAAGATTGCAATCTCCGAGCAAACTTTGAACCGTATTATGCACGCATTCATCGAGATCGGTTTGTATGACGATGCACTTGCCATTTTTGCCGCTATGTGCAATGGTCTCATCAAAAAACCTTCGGCTTCATCTTGGGAATTGGTGATAAAAGCGCTTGGTCATCCTTCGAATGTCGGACGCATGTCTGCACGTGAAAAGCGCAATGCCTTGGAGAAAGTCGAGGCCACGTTCAACACAATGGTGGCTTCTGGGGTTCCTGTGAATGCTAAGCTTTTCGGTGTTTTTATTGGTAGTCTTGCCAACTTGAACAGACAGGATTTGGTCACCAAGTATTTGGAGCAGTATAAGGATGTTCCTATTGTGCACTTGACAAGAAACAATATCTTGGTGGGCTTGACGTCTAACAAGCAGCTTGCCGAGGCCGAGGTAAAGATGAAGGAATTTTTGAAGGAGGACCCTACTTACACACCATCGACCACGGTGATGAACACTTTCTTGGCCCATTATGTGGCTGACGGTAATGATAAAGCCGTCGAAGGCATTCTTGATTTTATGAGCCTGCGTGGAATCGAGGAGAACATTGCCACTGCCACAACAGTCCTCAACTACTACTTCAAGACGTACCGTGAAAAGGGAATGGTGCCTAATGTGCACGAGGTTCTTTCCGAGGTGATCAAGGATACCGCGAAATGGGACCAGCACATGGTGGCCACGCTAATTGATGGTCTTGTCAAGGATGGCGTGAATATGGAAGCAGCCAGAGCAGTGTTCCGTTACTTCTGTGAGACCAGACGCCGTTTCAAGCATTCGGGCGGTATGATGACGTCTATGATCAAGGCTGAAATGGAGTTTGGCTCGTTGCACAACGCCGAGGAATTGTTTGATTGGTACGTGAAGAACTTGCGTAATGAAACCGTCATGTACAACATGATGATCCGTGGTTTGCTCACCAAGAGAGAAAGTTTGGCGATGAAATACTACGCTGATCTTTGTGCACAACGCCCATTCAACGTGGCGCCCAACTTCTACACTTACTACTTCCTTCTTGAGCATTTCCGCAGAAAGGGCGACCGTACTAAGACCCAGTGGGTGCTTAACGAAATCGCTGAGGCCAACTTGGTTGACTTCGGTAAGGACTTGGGTAAGCGGATCAAAGAGTTGAGTTCTGAATACGAGGTGGCCCCTGAGTTGCTTGCGGCCGTTTCCGGTGGTAACTAGACTTGTTGCTCAAAAAAATTCACATCCCTCCCTTGTAAATAAAGATAGAAAAATAGAAATATAAAGAAAAAACATAATAATAATAATGATAATAAACATAACAATCGTGTATTCAGCTTTGTACAGAGGGCCATAGTAGACCACGGATAAATAAGGGAGCTATCATTTGCTCCATAAAAAAAAGTCTATGAGAGAAAATGACAATATTAAAAAGGGAGAAATAAGGCTACTTTTCTTCAAAGTCGCCCATGGCACGTTTCCACAAAGGGGTGAACCAGCGGTCGAATCTGTCTACGGCAGCGCCGGGAGAATCAAGTGCTGGTCTTGTGTCCAACATAAATGCCGGCATTCCGGTTTCCTCATCATCAGGAGCCCCATAATAATCAATCACATAACGCACTTTTTGCCAGCCCTTTTCTCTGCCCTCGGAACGCAACACTGTCCAGTCATGACGGTCAAATGGCGGTTGTGTGTTGAAGGTTTCCGGGAAAAGTTTACCCAAATAAAGATACATTCTGGCACGAGGCAGAAGATCGTGAGGACGGCCGGTGAATTTCTCCAACCTTGGCTCTACTCGGGTTTCAAGCGTGTGTTTGTGTTCCCAGTCCAAAATCTGCTGCCACGCGCCCTCGTTCAAGAAATTGTGCACGTCTACCATCGATTCCACGGCTGTTTCGTCGATTCCTTGGCCCTTTCCCTTCTTCAACATTGCGTTAAGCATTTGCTGTGGCGACGGGTACTCCCAATTTCCTTGATCCTCCAGCGTTCCACGGGGAATCGACGAGATCGTTCTTTCCGTAGAAAGCACCACCTTTTGCCCGGGAGCACGCTCAGAAGAAATGGCCATTGGCATATTGTTAAGAGGATTCAACACCTCGATTTCGTCCTCGTCACGCCCGGATTTCTTCACGGGACAGGCAGCTGCAGGCATGTTGGTGTGGTCGATAGGACACACAGCGGGCGCACGGCCCGTTTCAGGTGTTTTTTGTGTGGAATTAGAAGCCCAGAACCAGCCCATAGTTACAGAAATTAAGAGGGATATAAATGATATGCGGGAGAAGAGAAGAAAAGCTCGTGTGACTTTTTGAGTTTCTTTTTTTTTTCTTAATCTCTATTGTTTCGGAGTTTTAGCGTATTAGTGAAATTTTTATGCTAAGAACCTGAATGTTTGTGCTTTTGGTGGCCGAAATGCAAAGCTTATAAATGAAACTTGATGATCCGATGGGATTTCGTGATAACAAGGTTGGATTTTGCGGCTCTTGTCAGTAAGAGAGAAAGACCTCGCGATGCGACTTACGAGGCCCCAATACACCCGTACATCCCAGAAGTAATCAAGTGCGCTTTCACTGGCTCTGGCTTTGGCTCGGGTGGTGGAGAAAGAGCAAACTTGCCGGGCGAAAAAATGCGGATTGAGGAACGGTCATTTCCCACAATGATTTTTTTTCATAATTTGAGTTAATAAGATAATATAAAAAAAGACCTAAAAATCTTTTCAATTTTGATTATGTGAAGTTTTTTTTTTGTCGGCTTAAAATGTTGAAAGATTTCCGTTAAATGGCTCCCCTGAAGTGTGGCAAGGGCACTGGAAGAACGACGCACCCAATTCCAATTAACCAACTAAAGCATCCTTCGATCTTATTCTAAAGCGACAAAAGAAACAAAAAACGCAACAGATTTTTTTATTTTGAGATTAAATTGGGGCCTGTGAAGAAAAAGATATGCAACTAAGAAAAATTAAATGTGTCTAAACTTTATTTTGTGAAGGTGAGACATTTTTAGTGTGCCACATCACTCAGCCTTTGCGGCTAAGACATTTGCGCCTCGACTTTGCCACATTCAAATTATGAGGTTCTTCTGATCTCGAAAGGAGTAGGCAAATTGTGGTTTGATTGTCTTCTAGCGAAGGTTGAATTAGTGATTTACTTGTCTATTTGTATAAGGACGGTACTCTTTTTTTCTTTCTTTCAGGAAACCTTTGCAAGATCAGTTTCCCCCGGGATACAGCCACTGTGCCAATGCAAATTTTTAAGGCCTGCTACCTCAGGATTTTTTTTTCTTTTCTTTTCAGTGTATCACAGTCTAAATTGTTACGTCTGCTTAGTTCTCCATAAATAATGTTGCTTCTCTGCCCTAAAAAACTAGCATTCAAAGCTTGTGAACAAACAGCTGTGAGACAAAAGGTTTGCATATAATGCTAAAAATACAACGTGGCGAAAGTGTCTGACTTGTGAATGAGCATGCTAATCATTCTTTGAGGGCAAAAAAAAGAGGGGGATGTTGCAAAGAGGAGGGGAAATTCAACGAAGTATATCCGTCGGGCAAGAAGCGCGTATTATTGCAATTCTTGGACCTAATATTTTTTTTTTCCCAAAGGTCGACAATAGCAATACAGGCCACTGATTGCTGCATTATCATGTACAGGTTGAGAGGCGCATGCATAGCCGGCATGTAGACTTTACGAATAATGTCGCGGTTTACATACCTGAAACATTAATGGCACAGGGGACTCAAATGTACCATCCACTCTTTAAATAAAATTTGTTACATTTTTCTACTATGAAGTTTTAGCTGATATTACTAGATTAATTTAAAATAAATTTTGAACCCACCTATCTGATAGAGACTGATTTTCTCAGTGAGCCTGGTTTGTGCACGCCTCTAATGTGCCACGAAATTAGACCGGAAAGTTGTGGGTTGTCAATTGATATGAGCAGAACAGGATCCAGTTTTCTGCTTCAATAGAGAATTGAAATAGTAAAGCTTGTTCGAAATTCGATTTCGAGAGATATTCCACATTCCGGGGAGAAAAACTCTCTACGATTTGGTAAACAACTCAATGATAGAACTAAACGAAGCATTAAAAAATGTGAGACAGGGGGCGGGCCTCGCCGAATGCTCGAGGTAAATAGTAGTTTATTAAATATTTGTACATTCATTTTTCTTCGTTATAAAAGTGCTTTCAGGTAGTCTGATCTAGCTTTGGATATATCCGCGTTACTAAACGATAATTTATTAAGTCGAAGAACTCAAAGATAAGAGATTAGGTGACATTTTCCCCCTCGGGGAAGCATGGCGAACACGTCAACAGGTGGTCTCACGTGACTGAGTTCAAGATTGCTCACATGAGGCTATTCTTTCCCTACGAGCGCGTTTCCAAATTTACAAAAATAGAGGCCCACCAAGAAATAGAAATGCCATGTTTAAGAAGCAACATGGAACCCCTTGGAAGAAAACATGATTTAGTAGGTTTAAAGTACACGAGATAGCAGAAAAAGAATTTTTATTTAAAGAGTGGTCTAAAAATTTGGCTCCACCGGAAAATCTCAACCACAGGAATGTCCTTATCAAAGGAAAACGCCAATCCAACCCTCCACCCGCATGGTTTCAAAACTATACCTCAAAATGCAACAAAAAAAAAAAAGAAAGAAAAAAAAAATTGCACGCCGAACTGGGCCAAGAAAAAAAGAAATCTGTGAAGTATAAACAGAGTAAACAAAGGGGGCTTTTTGGTCTTGAGGATTTTTGAATTAAACCCGAGTGGGGTAGCTCCGCAAAAAGCCTTTATCGCTAATCCACTTCGGGCCGGGCTTGTTGCGGCTGCGCCTTGGTCTTCAACAAGAAGTACAAAGCTTGAACCGAAAAAAAAAAACTGATTAAAAATGCAACCTCACAGCGGAAATTTCGTAGACTTAATGTAACCTTAAAAACAACTGCCCGGTTCCCGAGCAAAAAAACTTCCTGCAGCAGCTCATTGAATAACTAAAAATTGATCGAGAATGCTCTTTACATTCCCAAAAATTTTCAACTCGTCGGTATTTGGTATTTCCCCGTGGCCGTCCGCCTTTGAATTTTTAAGGCGCCTGGAGCGTGTCGGCTAAAGACGATGTGCATACAAACCAATCCTGCCTTGAGAGAACCGGGGGTAGGTCACGTGCCCGGAGGCGGAATTTAATGAGAAATGTCGCGAGACTCCTCCTAACCTAAGGAGCCATGTCTCCCACGCATAATTAGGTTAATCAAAGCCCTCATTTCTCTCAGGAGGTGAGCAAATGACGTGGCCCAATGCCCAAAAAAAAGAGACCACATGCACTCTTGTTGTTCAAGTCCAGATAATGTGCCGCTAGCTTGATTCGAAATGTGTGGCGTGATTCAAATAGTTGAGCGAAAGGTTTTGTAGATAGTCAAAAAAAAACTAATGGGTAATATTTTGATTCTTTTTTAAAGCCAAGTCTAGTTTATTTTTTTTTTTTTGCAACACATGCATTTGTACTGGATTGTTGCAAACGATTGAATTATATGTTTTTACTCCTATGAGTGTTTCCTCTAGCTACTGTAAGAGTATATGCACTATCGCTGGGTCGGATGATATGCACAAGCGAGACATTTCTTGCTAGTGGAAGAACATTTGAGCGAATTGCGTAAATCCCGTATGCGGGTCAGGATAATTCGTGCACGAGACTCAAATCTCCTATTTATTCGTAAGTCGGGGCCTTTTCTAACATATCCTTTTCAATTACTTAATCTTCAAAAGTTCAGAAAGGTTTCTCAATCCTTTTGAAAAATTTTTTTGGCTCTCAGTTGCCACTCATCCTGCGGCGATAGCCGACATTTGGTGTGGTTTGCGGCGCGTTACTGTGAGAATGAGACTACCGTCCCTTTTAATGGTGCCGTACCTGTTTTAAAAGCTGCACAACGCCATGTCTCGGCGAGTGCCAGCACTGATAATTCCAAGACCTGCTTTTGCATGATATCATGTTAAGCAAGTAAAAAATAAATATTTGAAGGCTTTTGACCAAGGAATTTATATCCGAATAGCAATCAAATGACAGAAGACTTATCTTCATTTAATTAATTATAACCCACGGTTAATATTGCCTTGGTCCATCCGAATGCAAGGCTCGTGGTGGAGGATGCGCGAGCAATGTCGCAATGACCACTATGCTCTCCTCGGCTCGCAGTCAACCAGAAAAGAAAGAATAAAAAGTCGTGTGCAATACAGAACTCTAATCCCCCTTCCCGATGAAAACAAAGTAATAAGAAAAATATGGCAATGAAAAAAAAGCTATGAAATTCAATGTTAAATCTAGATATATAAATTTACACTCAGAACCCTTTTTCCCAATACCATCTTGGTAATCAACACAGTCGGCTGTCCTTTTTGCGCCGCGACATTATTCCTATGGCTTTCCTACAGCGCTTACTCATGCGGAGCCTGCACATTGAATGCGTCTTCAACCTGCCCATTCTCGAGGTATAGGGGTAAAAGAGATTGCGACATGGCGGAAATCCACGCCCACCAGAACTCAAAATCCCCAGCATTTAATTCAATGTTGAATATTGTCGTGTGAAGTGTGTAGATCTCAAGAAATCTTGCCGAAACCTCGAATTTCGGCTCAGACTCTAATTGACAGGGCGGCAATTGGATCTTTCATTGTAGTTGAAAAGAGTGAACAATATGATACTTGGCCTACTACAATAGAACTAACACGTGTCTGCATACGATTTTCTGCTTGGCAGGCAATTCCATTTCCCCATCCTTATTCACCTTCAAAATAAGTTTTCTCATTGGTGAAAAGAACCTGCACAACAACGGTCATCCCGACCCTAGTCATGATGTCATGAAGGGATATGTTTTTTTTTTGTGCTTGTTGATGCTCATCGAGCCTCACCTCTGTGTATGGGGCAACGAAATGCGGCATTTGGTATAGACGACAAAGTGAGAACAAGGCAAAAAAGGACAAGAAAAAAAAACGCGCAACAAACGGAATTTTTTTTTTAAAAGTATTAATAATAATAATAAAAACACTTACAGAGATTAAACAAGAAAAATGGAATGACAAACCTTTTGGGATAATGAAATAATCGTACGCTGAAGAATAATAGTGGTTCGGCTTGTTGCGGCCAATAGCTTACGGCCAACAGGTCTCTTTCCAAGAAAAATCCAAAGCCGGGGCTTGTCGCCAACACGAAAACAAAAAAAAAAAACACTGCATTAAAGAATAAAACGCAAGTCAGGTGGATTTGCTAAACCAAAGTTTTGAGCAATATATTCTGATAATTTTTGGTGAAAACTACCGCACGCCAATTTTTTGCAATTGACGGAGTTATACAAGAGAATATTTAGGGACTACGCTGCGCAACGGGCAAATTTTCGTATTAAGGCTTTGTATACAGGTTTCCCCTTAGAAAAATCTGGGGTAGTTAGGATAAATGTCGTATGTCTGTTCGCATATTTCACCTACACCCGTACATCCCTCTCGATGTCCCGGCACGAGTTGTAATGCTCTCCAAGCCCGTAACTATGCTTGTAATATGCCACAACCAATTGCGGTTGAGTTCCCGCCTCGTTGAAAACAATTGGTGCGCTTCCTGCGACGAGAACTTTAATTGGGCAGTCGAAAACTGCCGCAAGGGCAGCGATTTCGAGGTCCGATCCCCACATCACGGTTTCTTCTAATTCTTTCGTATATTCGCCCACATCACGTAGAGTCATGGTCTCCTGATCAAACAAGTAGGGAATATACGAGTCTGGGTTTTCTCTAATGTGCTGTGCTGCTCGTTTTCGAAGCTCAGACACTGGAATATTATCTGAGCCAGCGTGCCGAAGCACCAACTGGTCTTGTATAGACAGGAAAAGACAGTGCCCATCGGGCTTGATTTCGTATAACAGTAGACCCTGAGCCAGTAACAATTTGTTCATGCTTTCGGCCTCGATAGCCCTGTAATCAACGGAATTCGAGGCCTCTTCTTGGGCTTCTGCTTTCATCGCATCGATTTGTGCCTGTCTCTTCGCAAGTCTCTCCTTTGCACGGTTTCTTTTTTTCCCACCTTGAACAGACGCCTCCGGAATTTGAGATTCATCTTCGGCCTTCTTTTCGGCCGTTTGCGGGGCTTTTTGGCCATTCTCGTTTTCTGATGAATTCGTATCTTCCTTAGCCGCAGTATTAAGATTCATCGCTGCTAGTAATTGCTCTGGAGAAACTGAGTCATTTTCGCCCACGGAATTACCATTAAGTTCGGCAATTTCACTGGCGTGACGGGCATCCAAGCTGCTCTGCAAATCTGCGCATTTTGAGTTCACCGATTTGCGGGTCTTTTTCAGGGCTTGTTTCTTCAACGAAGTGATTTGGCCCATCAAGTCTTTTTGTTCCTTGCGATGGCGAGCAAGCAATTCGTCCATTTTGAGAAAGCTTAGGTTTTAGTAAGAGAGAGAAAGGCTGGGAATTTAATTTATCTTAATCTTATTAAAGATCTATTGAGTCTCTGTACTTGGATAGATAAGGTGGTCCACGGATTTGGAAAATTGATGTCCTTGCAGCTGCCGTGGTTTCTTTTTTCAGCTCTCGGCTCAAATGTCGCCCAGCCTCCTTCCTCCCTCAGCGACATCAAATGACGCGCGCACCGCGCAATTAAGCTCCGAGGCACGACACGTATACCGGGAATAAGGCAAAATGAGGGGGGTTCAGAAAAAAAAAAAAAAAAAACGGAAAGCCGTAGTTGTTAGGGCCAGTGAGAACCGTCAGCTTATCTGCGCGGACAACCTAAAAAAAAAACACCCATAGGCAAAATTCGTCCAAGCGCGGCGGCAGTACTATGGGATTGTTTCTTTTTTGAGAAAGCTTACTAGTAAGGGTCTCTGATTGACCAAACCATTTTTTATTTTTTATTTTTCAACGAAGCAAAATCAGAAAATCTCTTCTCTTGTTTAAAAATAAAAGGTTGAAGCGCTCGGCATTCTCCAGTATAGTATTTTTCAGACTTCTTTTGTTCTAATCGTACTTGAGATCTTCGGTGTATTTCACCTTGATCGTTTGCTTGCTACTTTTTTTTTTTTTTTTTTTTAATAATTCTTCAATTTATGCTCAGTATTTTTTCCATTTTTCCTCTTTAAGAAAAAGTGCGCGCAGCCGGTGTAATATGAGGACGTCCTATGAACAACCATTTCCCGCCCCACGCACAACCGCCTTTGGCGCGCAACAATTGTCGCTGGCCCCACGCATCGGTGTCCCGGCATTTCGCGAGCTTATTGTTTGCGATGCCCAGTCTAGTCTACGGGGGAGAATGTAAAACATACATGTGAATGAACGTATCGTAGGGTCCTCCAATTGTAAATACAGTTGATAAATTATTTATTAAATTTTATAAAAAATAAGAATAATAATAAAACCGACAGTACCACAATATTGAGTAAAGATCAACTGCCAGACATAGAGGTGCTGGACTACAGTGGCTTAATGGCGTGTTTCCCAAAAAAGACAAATAAAAATGTCGCGCAACAAAAGGCACCCTCGGAAAGGAGGCGTGGGAGACATCCCACGACCTGCAACCACCTCCTTCAGTTTATGCAATGTCCCAAGTATTTGCATGATGCATGCAGATATCTTACAGCTTACAGATGCGAGAGCGACAAGGCCTCGGGAAACCGAGAAATCTTCAGGCTGAGCCTGTGGTTGATATATATACTGGAATCTACCGTGGAGGTCCTCAAAAAAAGCCAGGCATCCTCACTTTTTTTTCTAAACGGCATTGTTATATATCAATTTCTTTTTTATATTTGATTTTACCAATTGCCAGTTGCAACTATTCCATCCTGCTCTTCCCCTAAACCATTTCTTCTTTTCCACAGTTCTTTTCACATCCATTTGACTCCCGTCACTATAAGAACGCTGGGCATTTATTCTTCAAAGTCATTTAGGTAATTCAATTGAGGTTCACTTGCATTTTTCATCATCGACATCTTCGCCTCGCAATTTTTCACTTTCAGTCGTTTCCGAACCTATTACTTTTTTTTTTTCTTTTTGTGCCGAAAGCTTGTATAACAAACTCTTTTGGAACAAACTGCAACCTTCTTCATTCATTTTACTCCGTCACAGAACTTTCCCTTTTGAAGGCAGTATCCAATTTGTTATAATCATATGTTAATACTGGGTCTTTGCTGAAGTATCATTTTTTTTTTTATTATTTCCCAGCCCATCCATCCACATTGCATCACATCACATCACATCATTTCACACAATCATGAGTGGCTCACCAGACATTTTGCATCATGTCCGTGTCTCACAGGCATCGGTCAAAGCCTCAAACATCAACCTTCAATTGGCCGAGTACAACGCTCACAAGCTCCAGGTGGATGAGTACAAGTTGGACATCTATGCGCATTTGCTTAGCTTGGACGTGAAGACAAAACCAAACCTCCAGCTTATTCAACAGCAGCCAGAGATCAACTTGAGAATGCGCCCGATTCTCTTAGACTTTCTCATGGACGTGATCAACAAGTTGAGTTTGTCGAAATCCACCTTCCCGTTGACGGTCAATATCATTGATCGTTACTGCTCAGTCAGAATCGTGAAGAAACAGCACTACCAACTTTTGGGTCTTACGGCACTCTGGATCTCGTGCAAGAACTTGGACTCCAAGTTCCGCATCCCGCTGCTCAACGACTTGTGCAAGTACTGTTGCAATTGCTACGACAAGAAGTTGTTTTTGGAGATGGAAAACCATGTGCTCAAGTCCTTTGGTTGGCTTGTGGACGCGCCCACTTTTGACTCGTTTATTGATGTATATATCCATTCGTTGGCCAAGTCTCGGTTTTTAGCTGGCTCTAAAAGCCCCCACAAGACATGCAACGATATCAAGGTGGTGGCCATCTACATCTGTGAGCTTATCCAGTTCTATCCAAACATCTATTTCAACTACACGCTGCCCAAGATCGGTATGATTTCCGTGCTCTTGGCCTGCTTGATTCTTGACGTGTGCAAGACCGATATGGTGAAGGATGTGCTTGATTTCATTTCCGAAGATACGTTGGCGTTTGTTGTCACCATGCAAGAGTTCGACCTGGCATTTGCCTTGCTCACGAAAGTGTTGAAGAGTCCGCCTCCTTCTTTGAAATCAAAGTATTTCAACGAAGACCTGCGTTTCTTGCACCTCATGAAGTTGGTGGTGAGTTTCACGTGGAAACACTTGGCGCAAAAGGAAACCATTGCCAAGCGGCCGGCCTTGAGGTACTCGCCCAAGTCCGAGGTCACGTGTACTCCCATGGCCTCAAGCGGACTGACTACTCCAAAGTACCCTATCACGCCTGTCCTGCAAAGTATTAGTCCCAAGAACCCGGAATACAACCGGCCTCTGATTCTTAAGTCGTACAGCGCCTCCAGCTCAGAGCCCTTCATGAAGACGCTTCCGCTGCCGAGTGTGCTGCCCGATGATCAAGACGATTACTTCAGCAGAAACTTGAAAAGAAGCCACGAGGCCGAAGATTGCAAGGTGAAACGGTCCAAGAGCGTGTCTAACAGTGCGGTATTCTTCATCCAGTAAGATATTTACAGAACAGTAACTTTGAGAATCTTGATCTGGCATTGGAGCCAGCCGGCTTATCCCAGCAGCGCTGGAAAGCTTTGAAATTGTTGTTTATGTTTTGAAGAAACCTCGACTACATTAGCATATAGAAAAACAAAATCACTCACTTAAAAAAATAAATAAACATCACTCGAAAAATTTACTTGAGGTTTCTCTCCTTCATGTAATTTGGATATGGCTCTTGCAGAAATTATGTGGTGGTTATCGAATCGTCCCGAACGTAGATGATTCGGTGCTATAAAGCCGAGACCGGCTGCTAGTGCATTCCGCGAGAAATATTCGAGATTAGGTTTGAATCGAGATAAGGAAAAATGGATGCACTCTTGCCCAAGACACCCACGTGAAATGAGAATACAAAAAGTTTCAAAGCAATGAAACAACTACAATTTTATTCGGTTATCGCCGGGAACTGAGTATTAATCTTACTATTGTTATATACAATCACAATCACAACCACATCTCCACTTTTCTTTTTTTTTTTTTTTTTTTGGGCAAATGCAGACCCCTATCTTCCCCGAGAAATATAGTGTTACTTTCTATTGTCCGCGTGAAATAATAGGCTGAATAGAAAATCCTTTCAACACAACTAGAAGAGATGAGGAGTGAAAAATTTTTCAGAACAAAAGCAAGCATGAAACCGTTTCACAAGCCTCTTTCGTCAAAAAAAAAATCGGGGCGTTTCAACTCTAGGCTCATGCTTGTTTAAGACGATATCGGCAACCTGAAACATACTCAATATGCTGTCTCTTCTGAGCTCGAGTATGCACAACGGCGCGCGCTCTGGATAAGCGAGAGATGAGCCAGGCCCTGGCTCCAGGATTTGACCGAAGAAGAAAAAACAATCGTTTTAGGTCTTGAATAACGATGAAGAGATCAGCAGAGGTAATTGATTCGGCTGCCAAAAGTCACAAGTCCTACAATGAATATCGTGGTTACGCGATCAAGGAGGGAGACTCGGTGTTGTCCGAAAACGACATTGCTGTGTTCAGACTGCAGTTCATTGATGCGAGAAGACCTGTGAAATTGACATGCACTGCGCCGGTTAATACTGAAGATTTTCGCCTTGATTCTATTGTGGATACATTGCTGTATGGTGAATCTTTGCAAGTAGAACGCAAGGTCAAATACGGATTTGGTCTGGGCAAGACAAGGGAGCATCTCACATTAAGTGAAATTGTACAGAAACTTCGCCTGGGAGATGATTCGTATTACTTAACAACGCAGTATGAAGAGGACGGAAACAGTGATGATGAAGGTTCTTTGGGAGAAGATTTCGATGAAGGGGTCTTGGAATTTCCCAATGCAGATGACTCCGAGGAGGAAGGTAGTGGTGATGATGAAAATGATAAGAATGAGGAAAATGAAGAGATTCCTATTGATGCACAAGAAACAGAGGCATTTTCGGATGACGATTCGATCGATTTGGCCAATCTCCACGACGACTTTGAAGATGAACCAAATTCCGGTGATGAGGCCCAGGATTTAGATACCGAGGATACCGATTTCCGCGTGAGATCGCTTTACCAGCCTCCACTTACAGAACTAGTGAAGAACGAGAAGTTCCCCGTCACACCTAAACCATTTGAGAATCTTATTCCGCAACAAATCAACCTTTGGATGGGCGCCTCAGCCAGCTCTACAGAAAAGCCCGATTTGCTCCACCCGACCATTGAAAACTTGGGAAGATATGTGCCCAAAGGAAATTCCTCTGGTCTTCACCATGACCACGCAGACAACTTGTATGTTTTAGCACAGGGCAGAAAACGATTCACGCTTTATCTGCCACATGACGCAGCCAATCTCTATACCGTGGGGAACATTAACAAAATATATGGTAATGGAGTTATCGATTATCTGGTAGACAAAAACGCCCGTTTATGGAGACCAATGAGAGAAGATGGAGCGATCAAGGCGGAGTGGGCCAGATGGGCTTTGGAAAAGGAAATAGAGACAGATTTCTCTTCGTCCGAATTAGAGGCAATGATCGAAAACGAGCCTAAATATTCGGGCGAAGTCGATCCTACTTTAGACCCTCCAAGTTTCTCCCGCGTGCCCCCAATTCTTGCACATTTGGATGAAGTCAGTGATCCGAAAGAGGTGGAAGCTTTAGAGAAATTTGCGGATGACAATTTTCCTGGGTTCCGCCAACTTCGTAAATTGGAAGTGTGGCTAGAACCCGGTGAAATGCTCTACGTTCCTACGGGCTGGTTTCATGAAGTCACCAGTTATGTATATGATAACGAGAATGCTCATGTTGCGCTTAATTGGTGGTTCATGCCTCCCAGTAAACAGATAGAAAGCCCTTACACGGACGAATATTGGGCGGATGACTACGAGATCACTGAAATGGCCATTCAGATGACGAGAGAAGATGCATAGGAAATGAACACGGGGCATTATGATCCGGCATGATCAGGTGATCCTGAAATTAGGACATCCTGTAAAGAAGTACGCGCGAAACACGCCCGAAAACATGGGTTGATTGTTGCGGCGGCAATATTAAGAGAGACGGCAAATGAGATATGGCGACTGGGAAAAATGTCGTCAAACACCTCCTTTAATGCGCCACACTTCTATGCACGGGTGTCCGAGTTAGCCGCACTAACTGTATGTCTGGTTCCACAATATACACGCCCCAATGCAACCTCGGTTTGCCCTTATTGTAGGCGCAATTTTACGCGTAGTCACGTGTGCCGGATTTGACAAAAAGTGCGAGTCACACTCGTCACATGGTGCACATCACGTGACTAGTTGAGTTGGCCATAAAATTTTTAAGGCGTGATTAACCGGCACACAGCATTGAATCATCCTCGAAACGCGCGAATTTACGCCGAATCTGGTAAATGCATACGGCGCACTTGCCGGAACACGTGGTGTGATTATTGCTGATACGGCCATTCCCGACTTTTTTGTTGCAGAGGCGTTTCTGAAAGAGAGTTTTCACCGAATGAGCAGTTGCCCAAATTCCAAATTAGCCTCTTATACTTGAGGCTGGTCAACCTGAATTTTCAACTGGGCTTTTGGTCTCTGTATTATTTCTACAAGTAAAAGTTCTCGTACATTTGAACAATCACGGCATTATGTGGGGTTGCCCGGGTGGTTTATACCATTCGCAATTTTTACTATTGGCTTCTGCAATCTCTAAGCACTTTAGCAATCTTACTTGCGACCGTAGAATCCAAGATAGAGATTGAAAAGAAAAAAGAAAAAAAAATTGAAAAGATAAATGAAAAGATAAAAACTACTCTTATCAAACCCCCAAACGCCTTTCGACCCGTAAAGCTTTGGACCAATGCAATTGGGGAAGAAGCCCTTATCGCGGGGCCGCCAGGCGCTATCGCGGAACCGGATCAGTTACCAATTTGCATATACGCAGGAATCGCGCGCATAGGTGCAAGCTTCTGTTGCATTAAACAAAAGTGAAAAAAAAAAAAATTAATAGGAGTAAAGAAGATTAAACGTCACAAGCCCAAGTCCGTACTCTACAGACCAGCTTCAAACCCTTCTATTCAAGGCACTTGAGCTTACGGTCCATTGCACTCTGATCCCTCTGATTAAGTTCACGTGGTTTCACTCGGGTCTTTTTTTATATTGCTATTTTCTATCATCATACATATTCACGCTCGCTCTGGGACTTGTGTTTAATATAATCCCATCCTTCAAATACTCCATCACTCCAATTTGAATCGCTGATCCAAAGCTTACGAATCTGGGAGTATACCTTGATAAATTTTCAGTGACTATTCACCAGTATGTTTTGATTTTTTTTTTGTTTGTTTTGTTTTGTTCTTTTGTTGTTTTTTTTATTACGTTTTTTTATCAATCTCCGCTGCGAGGGAAGAACTCTAAGGTGAAAATGTTCACATATTAATCATTCTAGCAGACTTCCAAGCTACCCATATCAATACGACAAGCCGGTTGGCAGGTGGTATAAGAAACACAGGGAAAGAAACCAGAAAACAGAAAACAGAAAAGAAGGAAATACCGTCGTATCTGCGATCTGTTAACAATCTGAGAGCATTTCAATATCGCTTTTCAGATCTCGGCAATAGTATTTTGATTACACATATACAAACACTCAAGTTTATGAGCCTTAACTGTTGGTTGGCTTTTTCACATTTCGGTTTACTTTGATCAACGGGAATTACAAGCAACCATGGCTATGGCCGATAGAAGACCTCTTGGGGTGCCGTTAGCTTCGGCTCATGCCTCGCCTACATTTAACACTGACGGATTAGATTCTCCACAAAGAACAAGCATCAGTAAGACGCCATTTCTTGAGAAAGCCGGGCCTTCGTTTTCATCGGACGGCAGTGTGAGTCCCACGCAGATGTCACCAAATCTGCGTAGCATTTCGCCAGACTCGCTTATGAACTCGGGATCGGTGGCCCAAAAAAAAGGTGTTTCTTCAAATAGTTCACGTGGACTGACGCCTGGCGAAGGCGTGCACGAAAATGGGGAAGTTAAAAAGACAAACACGGGCGGCGCCGGGTTCTATGAAAAGGCGGGCCTTGGCAGTAGTAGTAATTTCGGGAAGAAGCCCAAGCCTGTGTCACGTGCCCCCATTGCCACGGGAATTTCCACCACAATCCCGGTCACTGGCGAAAAACCAAAACCGGCACAAGATGGCGACGCTTCGCTTGAAGACGATGTGTTGTATGCGATTTTCCTCATCTTGTACGAAAAGGATACTGCAGGAGCCGGAATGACGGTGAAACAGATCTGCGATGTGCTTATTGAAAGACACCCGGAAATGGCGCAGTTGTCCAGCAAAACGTCGAATCTTGTCAGTGCCAAGTTAAACGCTTACGTGAAGCGTGTGGAAAAGGGTGACCCTAATCTCAAGTATGCTTTATCGAGAGAATGGGCCGATGCCCTGCCTAAGCGTATGGTTTATGTGTATCGTGGGCTTTTGGCTAAAGATTTCCATGTCCATGTGAAAAGCGTGATGGAAAAGCAAGGGCTGGTTCTGCCCCGGGCACTGCCTGCAGCTTCAAACTCAGGCGCCAGTCCTTCGTTTTCCACAGACTCGTTTGAGGCGGCTAAACAGCTGGCGCTTCTGAAACCACGGCGCCAAACCATGTTTGACTTGGGTATTTCCAGGCACGCTTTTGGCGTGGATTCAAGTGACGCCAGTGCGTTGTTTGTGCCTTATTCGTCTGCACCTGTAGCAGCCAATATGGCCAAACTGCATGCTTCAAACACTGGCGAAAAGAGTTCCGCAAATGCTTCTGGTGCTGCAAATTCCGCTAACTCTGCTTCGGCGAACTCTGCCAATTCTGGATCTGCTGCTGCTGCTGCTTCTGCCAATTCTGCCAATTCTACCATTGCTAAAACATCCAAAAGGTCCGATTCGCAACTTCTGGATACTGAGGATGTGCCATCTCCCACACTGGGTGCTGAGCCAGCAAGTGGTATTAGCGGTGCGGGCAAGAGATTTTTCAACGACTCCGATTTCGATTTCGACGATCTCGAAGTGTTCAATGAGTCTGAGGAGGATGACGATCTCGGTGGGTTTTCCTTAGATATCATGCGCAAAGCAGGCAAACGCTCGAAGTCAATGTCTCACCTTACCATCAACAAAAAGGCTAAGTTTGTCACTGCTGCTGCTGCCGCTCCACGTGTTCCCCGCACGCCATGTTCCCATAGCCCACATGCTGCTGCTGCTGCTGCTGCATTACATGCGGCTGCGCTTAAGGCGATTGCTGCTGCTACTACTTCAGGCTCTGCCTCAGAAAACTCCCGTTCTACTGCTACTTCTGCCAATGAAAACGGGCCCAAATGGGCATCTGCGCCCAAATCTAACTGGGCTCATGCAGTCAAATCGGGGTTCTTAACCCAGGAGATTGGCGCTCCGGAAGACGTGAGTCTCTCGGACTTGGACAAGCTTTTTGGGTAAACACTCTACCTACCTACCTTCTTCATCCCTGCAAATATTATCATTCCAATACATCGCAAGAAGCCCGGACTGCCTCTTGCACACAATCAGAAACAATGAATATCCAAATGCGTAGAATTCTGAATATTTTCCTTTTTATTATTATTCTCTATATACACGTACACATGTCCCTCACCCAATTACGACATGTAATACTTTGGACCGTCGCCTCCCTCTGGCACCTCCCAGTTGATATCCTGGGCTGGAACCTTGATATCACACGTCTTACAGTGGATACAGTTCTGGCTGTTGATGTTGAACTTGACGCCCAAAGGCTCATTTTCGTCCTCGATGTACTCGTAAACACCTGCTGGGCAGAATCTCTGTTCAACACCTTTATACTTGGGCCACGAGATCTCTGCGTGTTTTCTATGGTCCTGCTCCGGGATTCGCAAGTGGCATGGCTCGTCCTCTTGGTGATAAGTGGCCGTGCGTGAAACTGAAGTGAGAATATCAAACGTAAGCTTGCCGTCTGGTTTTGGATACTCGATTGGTGCAAAATTAGATGCGTCCTGAGTAGCCTCCGCATCTGTGTGCAGTGTTGATAAAGTGTATGGCTCCTTTCCATGAGAAAGCATTGTGGTAAGGCCCAGCTGTGCCATGCCGCTGAAAAAGCCAAGTTTTCCAGGTAAAGCAGTGAACGCCGGCCGGATGTTCCGCACCTCGTAAAGCTCCTCGTAGGCCCACGACTGCTTAAAGTTATCCTCGTACTCTTTCAAATCCAATGTCTGGGATTCCATATCCGTCTCTTCATCCACCGCATCCAACTCCTTCACGTTATTGAAAATCGCCTCGGCGGCCACGATTCCCGATTTCATTGCCGTGTGTGTACCCTTGATTTTTGGGAGATTGATGAATCCTGCAGAACAGCCCACCAACACTCCGCCGGGGAAATGCAATTTGGGGATTGATTGGTATCCACCTTCGTTCAATGCACGTGCCGCATACGAAACACATTCTCCACCTTCTAAAACACTGGCGTAATATGGATGAGTCTTCATTTTCTGGAATTCCTGATATGGCGAAATGTATGGGTTTGCGTAATCCAAACCAACCACTAATCCTACAGCCACCAAGCCTTCACCAAAATGATACATGAACCCTCCTCCATAAACATCTAGTGGGAGCGGGAATCCTAAACTGTGTCCCACAAGTCCATTTTGGAAGTTCTCATCTTTGACACGCCACACCTCCTTGATTCCCAAACCATAAGTTTGAGGGTCGGAATTGGCACGCAAATCAAACTTGGCAATTGCCTTTTTTGAGAGCGAGCCGTGACATCCTTCGGCCAACACCGTTTGACGGGCATGGAACTCCATTCCTCTTTCAAATGACAGTTTTGGCACGCCATTTTTGCCCACACCCACGTCTTTTGTGGCCACACCTTTCACGGCACCAGACTCCGTGTATAAAAGCTCGCTAACAGAAATCCCCGGGTACATTTCCACGCCAAGCTCCTCGGCCTGTTCGGCCAAATATTGCACGGTCTGGTTCAAAGACACAATGTAGTTTTTCCCATCGTTCTGCATCTGTGGAGGTTCCGGCAAGCTAAAGGCGCTATTTTGTGTCAAAAACTTGATTTCATCATGCAGTGCCAACGTGACAATATCTGCTGGTAATGGGATTCCGTTTCCGTTTTCGTCGTAATGCTCCAGATCAGGGAAAAGCTCTCTAAGCGCACGTGGTTCGATCACAGCACCACTAACCATATGAGCACCGAAATCGGCCGCTTTTTCCAATAAAACCACCCGCAAATCACCATTTCCTTCTTCGTTATCCAACTGCTTCAACTTGATCGCTGTGGCAAGTCCTGCAGGACCACCTCCAACGATACACACGTCCACATTATCGGCAGCCCGCTCTTCTGTGAGCGTGGCCTGATCCTCCTCCGACATTTCTGAGAATAAAACCTCCTTTTTGTGTTGAGACATTGTGGAGAACGATCTGGATATCGTTAAACCTGCTGTTGCTCTTGCTGCTACTACTTGTGCAGGTCTTTTGAAGCCGTCAAGAACATTTCCTCTTGCATGAACAGTGTTCCCGCCGGTAGAAAGATGTAGTTGACCCGTTAAAATTCGGCTTTGCTTTGTGGAAACACGACTTTGGCTGGCTGTTTTACAGGCCGTGCGAGCTCTGGCAATCATCGACATGATATGATTGTTCTTATTATTTATTCTCTTTTAATCGTTGATTTTGTTCTCTTTTTTTTTTTATGCCATGCAAATATGATTTGATTCTTTGATATCTATCACTGCTTTTTTATCAAGTATATCGTATGTTTTTGTGAAGATACACTAAAATTGATTGTTCTCACCGGTTATGACTCACGATCCAGGTGCAAAAATTGCTAAGTCACAGGCTAATAACGGATGATCCTATGATACAAAATATGGAAAGAAAGTTGTTTGGAAATTGAAAGTAAGAATGGCCTCAACTTCGAAATATTTTGATTTAAAAAAAAAAAAAAAAGCAATTGTGTTTAAACCTCTAATGAGCAATGGCCGAGTCAAGTGAAAAAAATTATTTGAGTAGGCCAATAAAAATCGCGATGATGATAATAAAACGGGTCAGCTGACTTCTCCGGTGATACTCAGAATATTTATGCGACTTGCGGTTTGCCTTACTTAGTATTCTTGGCAACCTCTTAAGCGCATAATTTAAATAATTCTTATTTTCATTTTTTTTTTTTCTGTTTCCTTTTTTTGTTTCTCTTGTAGGAAAATCAGAGGCTTTAAAGCTACAAATTTGCAGTAACGAGACTGTATTTATTATATTCAAGGTTCTATAATTACGAGACCCAAATGTTCAAAGCACACTCAACACCGCTTTCCTCGGTGAGCTCCTCCACCATGTCGACTGCCAATTGCCAATCGTCACTGGAGCCCATCACCACAAAGTCGCCCTCTTCATCCTTGTACCTCAACTTGTTGATGATCACATCATCCACCACGCCGGGGCTTGTAGAAATAAACGATGCTATTCTTTGGTGTAATTCTCGGAACGAAACGCTCTGCGAGACGATCAACGGCTCCGGGATTTCGTTCTTATTGTAAATGATCTTAATGGTAATCAGTGGTCCAGCAGAAAACGCGGTTGACGAGTCCCCGTGGCTCTGTCTGGTGCCAGAACCTGTACTGTTTTTGCTCATCCGCATCATGCTGAATGTTGAGGATGAAGAAATGTGCCTTTGGTCAGGATCTTGCCCTCTACTCGACGGTGACTCGGCAAGACCAGAGTAAGGTCCATTAGCAGGGCCCTGCAGACTTGCTTCATAAGAATAATTTGTCCCGAGCGACCCGCGAGAGTCTCTCAACTTACGCTGCAACTGGCTATTCATCTCGTTGGTTTTCAAGTGTCTCAAACAATTCTCCCATTGGTTGCGTGGTTCCTCGGTCCTGTACCGTAAAACAAAAGACCCGCTCTCCTTTTTCCCGGACCAGGATATAACCAATGTGTACCCGTTCAAGTTAGCCGAAGAAATATTATAAATCTCCGAGATGTAAACGCGACCCTTCAACTCAAGCGTGGTACTTTCTCTAACGCCATTCAAAGACTCTAAGATGTTGGTTGCGGAGCCAGAAACATTGCTTCCTGACTTCTTTCTCGACGTCAAAAGTTCCCTCTTCTTTTTATCCTTTTGCTTATCGGCTGGTGCCACCTCAATAAAGAAAAAGATAATTCTTTCAAAGAGGTATGCCACATACTCCTTCTCGCTTTCACCATCCTTGATGGACACTGTGCTATGATACAAAAGATCGCCTTGCTCTCTCAAGTTGAAGCCACGCCAGTTCTTGACCCTTTCAACGAGATTTTGCAAGAATCCAACGTTTTCAGACCTTCTCTGGGCTTCATTCACCTGGTTGGCCACCTCTTTCATGGCTGCCTGTGCCAAAAGAAGCTCATTGTAGTATGCAGCATCGGTTGGGTCTGTGTAAGTCTTGATGAGTTCTTTCAATAGAAGTGGGTACTTGCACAACCGCTGAATTGGCTTGATAATATACGACTGGAGTTCAAAGCCAGGGTCAATCAAGGTGGACGCCTTCTTCAAGTTTGCAGATTCTCGATTTATAAGTTCAATGGCACCGATCTGCCCAATCGTCCAAGGCTCGTATGCCCTAAACGGACCGTTGGATGCGTGTATGAAAACAGAACCGACCCGCTGATATTTCGTTGGAACGCCGATATTACACTCAAAACCACAAAGAAGACGCCGGTGGAAATCAATCACATCGCTAAGGTTAGGGAATAATACATGTAGTTGTTCTGAGGACAAAGCATCCGCGGCCTGGAGCTCATTTCTGTACTTTAATAGTAGCTCCAAGTCCAGAATATACTTGCGCTCGGTCTGGATTAATTCCTTAAACACCTTGGAACGGTCGTCAGAAATCTTGAGGTCGGAAAGATCCTGGGAGAGTTTGTCTTGCGACGGGCTCTCGCCCGTGATGTTATACTTATCTAGTAAGTGGGAGACAAAGTCAATAATCTTGAGTAGGTCGTGCGTATTGTCAGAAAACACGTTAGAAATGGTGAACATCGAGTCATCTTCTACGGTGAGATGGGTTTTCACTGCCACAACAAAGTCGTACACTGCCTTCTTGCACATGCGCAAGTCATCGCCATCTTGTACCGGTATGGCGTTTTGCGGTTTTATCGCATTAAAAATCAAACATAACGGTACTCCCTGTTGGAAAAGCTTCCAAAGTTGCGTGGCGGGGTCCAGGCTCAAGTTGGCCGGAAGCACACCCGCTGTAAATGTGAAAATATTGTTGGTCAGGGGTACACTAACGCTTGGAAACGATGACGCTGAATTATCCAGATATATGGAAAAGCCGCCCAGGCCAACTGAGGAACGGAAAGCAGCCTGCGTCCCGTCGGATTGTTGTAGTTGTTGTGACAACGCAAGAGCTTGTTGCTCAGCACAGCGTTCGGCAGCAGAATGGGCCAACATTATATATGGCGGCATACCGGGAACCGCTGAAAGCCGCTCAATCAAGAGCTTACACTTATAAAACATATGGTCCTCTGCCAGCGACGTTTTGTTCATCGACATATTGAGAGCCATGATGGGACCCGACGCCACGCGTGAAATGCTAGTTGACGACGACGAAATCGACGGATTGGATGTGGATGACATAGACCGGAAGGGCGGGTGAGGGAATTGGTCCATTTTTGTGATTTAAAAAAGAAAAAAAGAAACGAAAAATAAAAAAGAAACGAAACGAAACGAAAAGTGCAAGTGTTTGTGGGTTGTCTGATGAACTCTGCACTTCCTTATTCTCTTGCAGTAATTTTATGCCGTACTAGTCAATCTGTGTTTATTAATACTTCTGCACTAGTTGATTGCTTGCGTGTTTGTGTCTCGTGAAAAAAATTCTTAGACTTCGTGGTCTTGTTTATTGTAGTTAAGGAATTCAGTGAGGTGTTGGCGTGGTTAGATTAATAGGTGCTCGCTTTGAGGTGGTCTGGGCAGGAAAAAAAAATAATAGAAACTGGGCCTGGAGACAGGACAAACGTAGGATGGAGCCACTGTCGCGACTCGCGAGAAACTTGGATGAAAAAGGAGGGTAGAAAAGTGTGACGGAAAAGGGAACGCGACGGCGGGAGATTTTTGGCTGCAAAAAAGTATATGCATTATAAATAGCAGGGTGTCCGCTGTGAATTCAAATTTGGACTCTTAATTTTTCTAGTCTTTGGGAAGTCGAAGAACCATCCATGTCTGTATTATTTCTTTGTTGCAACAAAACTGATTCGCCAGATAAGCAGAAAATGAGAATAAAGAAAAAGGCGGGTAGCCACACCTCGGTGCGCGGGGCCCCAAACCAAAAAAGCTCTGCTCTGCTGACTAAATTCCCAACTCCAACAAAACTAGAATAATAAAAGAGAAAGTAGGAATTTAGGAAAAAAGGGATATCTGATTAAATTGTTACTTTTCATTCTCGACTACCAAACTACATACTGAGTTGTGATCCTTATTCAACAGTTTGAGCCGCGCACCCAAATGGCAGCTGACTTCTATCAACCGAGCAAAAGGCGCGTCGGGTTTGGGGCAGGGCTACGTGTCTTTTTTTTTTTTTTCGTTCTTTTTCTTGATTGCTTTTTTGTTGCCCTAACCGGCATTGATGGCGCGCTTGGAAAGTGGTGGATCAGGCTCAGCGCAGATCTAGATTAGCACAAATAGAGTAAGAATAAGAAAAAATACTTTTGTCCTTCCCGTCTAACGATTGTGGTGAGGCTTTTATTTCTCTGTATCAAAATTAGTAATGAAAGTTGCGAAAAAGTTATTGGAATTCGGCAAATTTGTAGTCTCAGGCTCAACTATCGATTTTAATAAATTTAAAAATTCTAGGGAAAATATTCAGCCTTTGCTGATCTTTGAATTGCACAAAATTCTCACTATATTTACGCAGTACTAATTATCATTTTATTAGTTTAATTTGGCTTCGCCTAGTCTTTCAGATTTCGTCTGTCGTGATATTTTCTCGATTCTACTCGAAACATTATGATGATTTAGCTTTAAAGTTTACTTATTGATGTTGTAACGATATTTTGAGAGGTTTTTAGTGATCCATTACTTTTATTATGTATGAGTGTGACAGTGACCCAACGCTTCACGTCTCAGTGTTGAAGTCTCAGGCATTAAGTTTATCCCCTCATCTTGTGGCAAAGCTCTTATTGGTCTGAATTTCAAATTACACCCGGCAATGAAAGGTGCTTCAATACAGTGAGGATAAGTGTATTTTTCAATCTCTGCAAATGCAAAGCAATTATACGGTGAATCACAGGCGTGGAACCAAATAAGAAAACGCAAATACCCGATTCTTTCACAAGAAATCTCTCTTTGGTTTTTCAAAAGAATGGTATTTGTGGGGTCAGCTAAAGTGAAGAGAATATCCCAATCGTGCTTTTTGATTGCGGATAAAATGGCAAATTTCTTGTGCCAAATCTCAGCTGCCTCTCTCAATTTCAATTGTCTTGCTTCCGGTGGTGATGCGCTATAAGCTTGATGATTTTCAAGAGCTCTCACAGCATTATTAGAATGAAGGACAATGTCTTTCAACTCGACCATAACGTAATTATAAGTGGTGTTGAATTCTTCTGGATTGGCCTTCAAATACTTGGCGACATTCAAATAGGAGAGCGTTTCCGGTAAACTGGTGGGTTTCACAAGACAGCAAAATGTACTCAAGATTCCACGTTTTGGGTAACTTGAGTAACTTTCATTTTGCGCAATTTCCGAGGGCCCAACATGAATTAAGCCTGATCCAATAGAACCTGTCTTCGCAATGTGAAAAACGACAAAACTTAAAAGTTCCAACTTTTGAAGTTTCATCACTGGCGAGTCCCTTGATTTATGACTCCTGAAGCAGATTCTTCAAGGAAAGCGCATCGAATCAAAGTTTCAAAACAAGCCGAGGCAAAATCCATTGTTTTTTAACATTCAAGGGCTAATCCCACGCGTTTTAAAACAATGAATGTGTACTACTTTCTTTGCAAGTTGCCCGATGAATCGTGAAATACGTTCAGGGCCCTATTTAATTGGATAACAGTGAGTAACTTGATTTTAAAAAAAAAACAACTATTGATTTTAAAAAGAATAGCTGTTTAATTATCTTAGAGGAACTCTTTGTATTTGATCCCCGAGTGTATGAATAAAAAAAAAACACTTTCAAATGTTTCACAAAGCGTAAATTGAATAGAAATGCGAAGTGTAACTACGCCACCAACCCATTTTGCATGTGAATGAATCTTTTGAGTCCAAGTTAATAGCAGTAGTAAGAGTCTGAGCTCACCTTCCTAAATTACGCTCATCCCTCTTGACGTATCCCATTAGGCTACCTTTCTCCAGTGAAAACGCAAACTTATACTTCATCGCATACCATGCCACAACCAGTCGATTATCTTTTCCCGCTATGGTACCAGGAATTTCCTGGATTTCTTTCAAACTTTCGCTTTCAAAAATACGTGAGTTGCTGCCCGCGCCGTACCCCACACAAATGCATTCACCATCGCGACCCGTTGCGAGAGATGAGATTTCTTGGTCCACGCTAGTCAATGCACGGCAATTAACCATATCGGATGTGCGCCAGAAAGAAACAACGCCTTCTTTAGTGCCTGCAGCGATGTACTTCCCGCGTGGATCCACTAGCAAACAGGTCACCGATCGGCACCCAGAGAGCGAGTGTATAACTGTTAGGCTGCGGTTTTCGTAATTGATAATAAGAATGGGGCCACTCGATAATCCCACCAAAAAGCACTGATGGCCCCTATTTGTCCACTGGATGTCGGTGATTTGAGCAGTATCATTTTCTGTCGCCTGTAAGGACGTGACGCGAGAATAATTGTCCACGACGTCAAAAACAAGAATCTCGCCCTTTGTGGTGGCAACAAGCATAACTGTGCCATCGGGCAGAAAAGATACAATATGGCACTCGCCAATTCCGCCTACGGAAATCTCCCTTTCAAGCGCCCCGTTCCCGCGCCATAATTTCACCAACGCGTCGTTTCCAGCAGACGCAAATGTTGTTTCGGTAGTTGGGAGCCACGATATACTCAGCACAATTCCTGCGTGTGCGTTATCAATAATCACGGGATCCACGAGTCCCAGGTTTTGCAGCTTCCAGATCCGGATCGACCGGTCTTGGCGAGTGTTGATCACGCGGCTGCCAAGCCCATTCACAGATATACAAACAATGGGGGACTGCAGCTGCTTACCCGCACGATCGGAATCCTTCACCGAAGAATTTCTGAGGCCACCGGAAAAAGACATGTGTAATTTTTTATTTTTTTGCTTCCGTCTGTTTTCCTTATTTTGTGGGGTGAGGAAATTATCGCACCTTGTGATGCGTCTTCGGGCAGAAGCCGAGTGGGTTTCGCGCATATTGAAATTCAGAGGACTTGGGCGTCAAGGAGAATTCTTGATTTTAGGAAGATAAAAGTGGGATTTTTATCACTAGACTTTTGACAATTTTGTTGTTCCTCTCGAAAAAAAATCAAAGAGAAAAAAAGGATAGAATAAGTCTGAAAGAACACGCATGTAAAAAAAAAAAAAAACAAGGCTTCTTTCTGTTTGCCACCTAGCTAGTGTTTGTCTTCACTTACAGCCGTATGAACTGATTTCCCTTGAGGTTTCTTGCCAAAAACAAATTATATGTAGTGTTCAATCTTGATAATCTTCTTTTCTTTTTCTCTTCTTTTCCTTTTTGTTGGAAGGCTAGAAGTACATTCATTCACATAATGTTTTTGCCATGTAAGACATTCAAAACGTGATTTCCAGGTTTTCTTTCCTAATGGCGCACAGCCGAAGGTTGGTGTAACTTTAAGAAGTTCAATCTTTCACTTTGAATTCTTCCAACATATCATACTATTGCAGCACTTCAAATGACAAGAGAACTTTTATTTCATTACACGAATTGGGATTAAATTTGCAGTCAATGTGATGTCGCGCCGCCGATATTCTGTTTCGAAATTGAATAAGATCCCTTCATCAATTCCAATACCCTTTCTTTTCAAAAAAAAAAAAACTTTTGATGTATCTCTTGTGAATTTTGAACCATCCCAACTCTTAATTTTCTTCAATAAATTAAGCTTGACTTAAGAAACTTTTTTTTTGCTGTTCAAACTTCGGTATTTTAATGAATTTACCACCGTGCTCACAATTCTTAACAGCAAAAATCAAACTTTGAAAATCAAAACCACTCCCCAGAAATATTTTAAGTAGCTCAGATAATAATTCACGAATTTCTCATTTATTAGTTGTTATATAAATATTAATTTAGTCTTATTTTTATCGTTTTTCTTAGCTTATGTTCGTCTGCTATCAAGCAGGCGCGGGTCTCTTCCCGAATTGCTGGAACTTCATCCAGCCAGGAATAGCAATTTTTTTTGTTTCTATCGGAGGAGCCTCCGTCACTCGAGAGCTTGGATCAGATTCGGTGGGAAAATTCATATTTTCCCTTGCCATTCCGTCAGAGAAAAAAGAGTTCTTTTCTTTATCATCGAGCGCCGTTCTTTTCCCGAGATCGTCTCCCAAACTTTGCGCATTTGCGGGAATTTCCGGGGAACGTTTCTCTTTAGAATCAATAGGTGGCTGAGAATTTTCTTCAATGTCCCCATATTCAGCCTTCAATTTGTTAACAGCCACCAAAAGCAGCATAATGCGTGTCTCAAGATCGGTTTGTACACCAGCGACAATATTCAACGCTTCCCTCAACTCTTTACCAAAATTGTAAAACGTTTCTGTATCATAAAGATCTTCATTACTTATGAAATCTTTCAGCTGAGCATAGTAAACAGGATATCCAGTAAGCTTGTGTGCCAAGAGTTTGTCTTTCTTGTTGTTCACGTGGTCCTTAAGCAATTTTCTGTAGATCTTTGTGATAGCTTGTCTGCTTCTTATGGCTTTCTGTGCAATTTCGATCATTTCGGTAATATACGCTGGGTCTTCTGCTAGTTTTGAGAGCTCATCTCCAATACATACCAATAAGAAACTCGAGCCTTTTAAGGACAACATCAAAGTTTTGGCTTTTTCTTCGACTTCATTCAAAGAAGCTCTGCTTGTGACAGTAGTTGCGGAATAGTCCAAGAGAATGGCGTAATATCCACCCAATCCACTCAACAGATCCAAGATTGAAATTATTGTATTACCCATTTGAGAAAAGTAATAAGTGTAGTTCAATATCTGTTCCTCTGCTTCATTAATGTAGAACTCGAGAGAGACGCGCCAACATCCTTTCAAACACACACAAGCCTTTTCGAAGTGCTTGGACTTCCAAAGCCCAGTTTTTTCACAAACAAGCTTCTCACACTCTTCTAAACATGCCGACATTTCTTCGTCGATAGTTTTTCTTTCCTCTGGATCGAGTGGCTGCTCGAATTGATCAGCACAAAGTGCATCAGGGAAATATTCATGAGGGTAGAGTTTGCTTGACTGTTTGAGAATGCCCTCGAAAGAAACATGTTTCTTGATTGCGATCGGAGGGTTTTCATTGATCTCGAGTGGAATTATAGTATCAGCCTCTTGAGAGAAAGAGACTTTTGCTGCAACCTTCGAGTCACTTCCAAATGATTCAGTAGGATGGTTAGCTTTCTCCACAATGACGTTTTTCAAATCTGGCAAAAATGAGATCTTATCTCTAGCCTCCAAAGTAATATGAAGCCCTTCGCCATCCGCAAAATCTTGGACAATCTTTTTAGAAACACTGTCTTTGTTCAAACCAAGAGCCACCCACAAGGTTTTGACACTTGCCGAATTACCAGCTTTGGGCCATGCAGGAAACTTCCACCACTCTTTCAACTGAACCTTAGCTTTTATCTCAGGTTTTTCTACTGCTGCTGACAAATCATTTTGAGGAGCAACCGTCTCACCCTGGATCTCAATCAGAGACTCAGATTCGGAGTTCGGAGTTTTGGAGTTTACAACATTAGTGGGGTAAATATCTTCAGTGGTTTCTGAAACAGCTGAACCTTCTACGACAGCCACGAACTGTCCGTGTTGAGCTCTGCAATCAGATTCCTCCTTGGATATTTTTGTCACCAGGTTTTTCACTTCAAGTGGCTCCGACTCACACTTCAACTCAACGTTTGAAACGTTTTCAAGAGGCTCACCAGGGCTTGGGGGTTTGGATGTTTTATCGGCTCTCAGGAAAAACTTTTGAGCTAGCTTGAGCTCCTTCATGAAACCCTGAGAACATTTGGTTACTACCTCCCCGAAAAATGGGTTTACGACTTCTTCGTCACAATACCCGAAAGCTGGAGAGTGATCGAGGTCATTTTCTTCCAAAGATTTGCTTTCTTCAACTATCTTTGCGTTCGTCTCAGGACTTGAAGGGGAGAAAAATTGAGGTGAAGTCTTCAAAGTAGAAGAGCTAGTAAAAGCAACAATCTTTTCCTCTTTCGAAGGTGGGGTTGAATGCGGTTCTGAGTGCGTGTAATCCTCGCCACCAATAATTGTCTGAGTGAGCGCAAGAGATCCTTCACAAGAAGCTCTGAAAATCTCACTAACTCTCTGAGTAAAACACTCAGCGGCAGCAATCTGAGACTCTTTCTTTTCAAAAGAAGTCTCCCTGTACTGTTTGAAAATCTCAAAAAGTTTTAATTCAGCCGACCTGGACTTGGAAAAGGTGTCAGTGTCAAGCTTATTGGTGAAAACCTCCTCAATAACTTCTTTATCTTCAATTTCGTTCGCAATTTTAGAAGCCAAAGTAGTAACGACAGGCAGGTTTTCGGACTGGTTTTCACTAACAAAATGAGTGAGCCCAGTAACACTTGTGTTTAATTCTGTAGCTACAATCAGCAACTTCTTTTGAGCCTGCCGATCACAGAAGACGCCAGTTTTGCTGGGCATCCCAATTTCACCACATGGCAAAATCACCCGAATCTCAGAAAAATCAATTGATGAATCATCAAACCCACTCTCTTCCGTCGAAATGTCTGACCCTCCAAAACCAGACACATTTTCGGAAAAACAGAGGGAGGATGAAGAGGGAATGCGCCTCTGGCCACAAACCAAAGTATTGTCGTTTCTGGTATAAACAGACCCAACTTCTGAATTTGCTGCTGCTGCGTAATAAATTTCCGGGCAATAATCAAGATTCCAGCTCTTATCGATTGCAGCTTGCCCGTAGCCTGCTTCTTCATCTATGGATTCGCAATTTGCACCCACGCGCACTTTTCGCAGCCATCTGCCAAGTTTCCTGGACAATGACTTCAATTTCGTATAAAGAAGAAGCTTTTGCAAAAATCTCATATTGGTATCAGTCTCCATAATTTGGACCGAGTCTTTGTCAGAGCGGATCTCAAAATCGAAACTTTGGATCTCGGTTCTGGACTGGACATCATCCCGGGGAACCCTAAAACTTAAACCAGTTTTAGAATCGTAAAACTCAGTTTTCAACTTTTGCCAATTGAGATGCGGATCTAAACGATCATCAGTAATTCTTTGGGCCAGCAAGTCTTTGTTTTGGAGAAGAGGCCTCACGGTGACATTCAACCAGTCTTCAACCAAAGAGCTCTTCGAAATCCCAACTTCATCGTTCGGGGTGGAGTCCCAAAAGGAGGCTTTGGAAGGACAGGTCAAGTTTTTCTTTGCAAGCTTTTCACCATCAGTATCACGTTTTTTGAACTTCAGCAAAACTTTTCTGAGTTTTTGCCCAGCACGTGCTTTCATACCAAGAGGCAAATTCCGAGATATGACACCATGTACTAAGACCGTGTCTTGGCTCAGATACCTCTTGGTTTGAGGTGCGGCTTTTGGTCCACAAACACAAGTAGAATCTGATTTTTGGCTTTGTGCTTCTTCGCGCCCAGAGTAAGTCTTTTGTGTTTGTGCCCTTGTAACCCCCACTTTAGTCTCCCTCAATTCTCCATTTCTTGTTTCTGTAGGCGACCAACTGGTGGTTCCTACTTTATTTTCCCCAACAAGCTCCAGAAATGTAGGTGTATTACTTTTCAACCCAGTGAGGTTTACTTCAGGTAAAATTTCATTTCTTTCGACGCTTTTGGCAATGGGGTAGTCATACCCCGCTCCAGTCGTCAAATCAACATTTGAAGGTTTTTCAGGCGAAGTGGGTTGCAGTGACCACATTTGAGATGGAGGTGGAGAATATCCAAGTTTGTTAATATCAACCTCCATTTCCAGCCCTTGATTTTCTCTTGGCTCGGGAGATTTTGTGAACACAAACATGTCACCCATTTTAGAGCCAAGAACTTTAATAGAATTGTTTAAATTTCACTTAAAAATGTCTAGAATAGGTTCCAATCCCTGAGTAATTCTTTTTGTAAGCTGAAAGTCACACTAATGATTCAAAATATTCTGATATCAAGTGTTGCCTTCTTTTTAACAAGAAGAATAGTTGTACAGAAAAGAATTGGTAGTGGCGCGAGAGACACTTTTTTTATAGTCCAGTTCTTGGTTCACAAACAGGGGGTGGCAAAATATCTCTCGACCATCTCTGGAAGTGTTAAGTAAAACTCATTAGTGCGAGCTACACAATTTGTGTCAGCACTTAGGTAAATCAAATAAAACGTGATTTTAATTTAGTCTTCGTTGATTATATTCTTGCGACTTCTTAAACATAAGGCTTCGTTGGTATATTGATGGACTCTTGATGGATTAATATATTATAACTCTAACACAAAGTTTAGTCCTATTTTTGCACTAAATATTCAAAGCTTAATCACTAGTTTATTTTCGTCCCATCATTGACTCATGTAAGATCAATATAATCTAAACGGACATGCAACCCCCCTAATACAGCTGTTCATTTGAGATTTCGGTAGAAAGCTGTGTTCCATGGCTGAAATCCCCAAATATACTTTTTATTCGGAGAAGATTAACGAAATACACAACGAATCTCTCTTCAACGTATGAAGTCTTCATCGAAAGCAGAAGAATAGCGTTTACAGTACTCAGTCTCATGCATAGGTAAGAGAGAGCAAACTGGTTACCTCTGCCATCTTCTAGCATTTCGCTAGCCACACCGGTTATGAACTAAAAGCCTATTGAGTTAATTAAGTGGTTTCACCTGCAAATTAAACTTAAAGGGGATCTTTACCTTTTGATGAAAGAGTCGTTGACTCATTGCCAAACTTTCGATTACCGCACATTGTGAAAGCCGTTAAATGGGATGAAGATATATTCTTGTCAAGTTTAGAAATGCGATCGAATTTCAGACTAGCTATAAACACAGGTGATTATTAATCCCCCTTTCTAAACTCTTTGGCCTCTTTTCCAATGCTATTTATAAAAGAAATTGGGCTATCTTTGAATTCGCCGTTAAAAAAAATTGCAGCCGATTTCCTGCACGTGGATAGCGGCAGATCGTGAGGAACTGGGCGAGTGTGTGTAAACAAATTGGGCCGGCGTTATCTGGGAAATTTTCCACGCACGCGCGAGAGGACACATGAGCACAAGCACAGGAATTTCGAGGACACGTAATAATTATTCCCACGAGCTGTCACCGTTTGGCAAATTCCTGTATTTAGTTGAGAAGAAAATTTTTAGATAACTGAAATTTGGCCTTTATACAAAAGTAGAAGAAAGAATAGTACGAAGAAAAACATAATTTTCAGGTTTACGAGGACTCTAAAAGAGGAATAAAATAAGTTAGCAGCTGGACCGCGTGCGCGATTCTTCACACACATTGAACACCGTGATAAATCATAAGGCCCGAAAAAAGCTAAAGAGACAAAAAAAAAAAAGAAAATCAGCACCAAATCCAGTCAAACATTGGGCGGAACAATCTTTGTCTCTCAATTAATTTCTTAAACAGAGAAAAGAAGAAATATTCAAATCAAATAGAAATCCATAACAGAAAGCGAATAAGATATCTGCCATGTCGTCTGGCCCAAGATTGATTTCTCTCGACGCTTTTGCTAAGACGGTAGAAGATGCAAGGGTGAAAACCGCTTCAGGCGGCTTGATCACAATGGTGTGTGTACTTATAGTCATGTTATTGATTAGAAACGAATATTATGACTATACGAGTGTGGTGGTGCGGCCCGAACTTGCGGTGAACCGTGATGTGAATAAACAGCTTGATATCAATTTGGATATCACGTTTCCCGACATTCCGTGTGGCGTGCTTACGCTCGATATCTTGGATCTTACCGGTGACTTACACTTGGATCTTTTTGCTTCGGGCTTTGACATTTTCCGTGTGCTTCCACTGGGTGAAGAAGTGAAAGACGACTTGCCGATTTTGTCGGGAATGGATAAGTTTGACGAGAAGTGCCGCGGTTTGACCGAGGAAGAATCCCGTAATAACGCTCCCTGCGGTTCCTGTTATGGGGCCTTGGACCAATCGAACAACCAGTTTTGCTGTAACACGTGTGAGTCTGTGCGTTTGGCCTATGCCACTAAACAATGGGGATTTTTCGATGGTTCCGATATCTCGCAGTGTGAATCCGAAGGATACGTGGCCAAAATGAAGGAACGGATTTTGCAGAACGAGGGCTGCAGAATTAAAGGATCGGCGAAAATCAACCGTATTTCCGGAAACTTGCACTTTGCACCCGGCACGCCGTTTTCTGCTCGTGGAAGACACTCTCATGACTTATCATTGTGGAACAAATACCCGGAAAAGTTTTCGCTCAACCACAAAATTAACCATTTCCTGTTTGGCGAGGACCCTGGCTCGTTATTGAGCATTGCGTCGCCGGAAGAAGACGACCAAACGCCGTCGATCCATCCACTTGATGGATACACTTTCACTGCAGACAAAAAAGATCACGTGGCGCTGTACTACCTCTCGGTGGTTTCGACACGTGTGGAGTTTTTGGAAGGCCGCAAGCCTGCCGTGGACACCAACCAGTTTTCCGTTATCACGCATGACCGGCCTATTAGAGGTGGCCGTGATGATGACCACCAAAACACGTTGCATGCCCAAGGTGGTGTTCCTGGTACGTTTTTCCATTTTGACATCTCGCCCATGAAAATCATCAATCGCGAGGAGTATGCGAAAACTTGGTCCGGCTTTGTTTTGGGTGTGGTTAGTTCGATTGCCGGTGTGTTGACCGTTGGTGCAGTGCTTGACCGCTCAATTTGGGCCGCCGAACAGGCCATTCGCGGGAAGAAGGACTTGTAGATGTCTGAAGAATCACATTTCATTATTATCAACAAAAGAAACGAAAAAAAGAAAAGAGAAAAGAGAGAAAAAAAAAAAGGGAGAAGGGGGTGATTAGTAAAAGGCAGTAGGGCCAAGCTGAGCCTAGGGGAAAGCATGATAGATGGCTCAAATAAAAGAAGTAATAGTAATTTCATATCCAGCATTTTGCTAAAAAATATTCAACTTGTTCTATTTTTGTTGTTTGTTGTTGTTCTATGTACAATGGCAATGCTGTAGCGTCTAGACCTAAACTTCACTGAGCAAGTGACTCACTTCCTCAAAGTAGGACTTGTCTAAGTAAGTTGCAAGCTCATCCTTGGCCAACCACTTGTGTTGAACCTTTTGCGCTGGCTGGAAATCACCGGACAAAATGTGCAGCTTGATGAAAAAAGCCTTGTTTTCGCCATCTGCACGCACGTGACATGGTTTAGGCGAAACATTGAAGTAATTGATTTGAGTGCCACCAAGCGCATAAAGCCCTTGTTCCGCCGTGGTATGTAGCGGCTGGCCTTCATTCGAGAAAGTGGGGAAACCCCACGATTTACCTTTATCTTGGCTCACCACCAAGTACAAAGTACGAGCCAATTTGCGTTCCAACGAAGTCTCGTCGTTTTTCTTATCGGCGTCTGTGATCCTCAGATTTGGCACAATTTTCCGCGACATGGTGTCTGCTTGTGTTGTTTCCTCGCCCTCCTTATACGTTTTGGGCAACGAGATTTCTTGCTTAAATCTACGGTCTCTTTGGTGTCTAATGTCAGGACGGCCGCCTTTGAACTCAAGGTTTGGGTTATTAAAAACAGGGTCCTTGTTCAATTCCCTGTATCTTTGTTCGGCCAAAGTACCCTCCTTGAAATAAAACCACTTGGGAAATGTCCACATCAATCTTCTCCAGAGCTCGTTCTGGTACTTGTAGTACTGCTGCTGGAAAACAGGCAAATCCGCCGTCACCACGGGAATTCTCAGCAACAAAAGCGTCAGCTGAATTTTGGCCACTGGCGCCGTGGCACTGGTCGAGTTCCACCGGATAAATCCTTGTTTGAACATGCTTTTGCTGGGCCTTAATGTATGATGAATTTGAGATTGATTCAGTGTGAAATTTTCTCGTCTCCGCAAGCCACGCGTAATTCTCGGCACTGTGCGCGCGTAAACACCAGCACCCCTTCACCACTGGCCTCGCCGACAAGACTCAGGTTGTTGGCAACCACCGCGTCCACCGCTGGTGTCGTGCGCTTACCGGATATATGTATAAAAAGGCCACGCATTGCCCCCCGTTTCATCAATTGTCGCAATGCACTTTTCTTTCCCTCGCAGAGCAAGAAAATTGACTTAAAAGAAAAAGAAAAACAACAAAACAAAAATAGCCGCCGAATTCCATACAATCCGGCCACTATCCTCCCTTTTCTTTAATTCCCCCAAATAAACGAACGCTTCCATTGTTACGAATAAGCGTCGCCCCGAGCAGAAAGAAGATAGAAATATACCAATTACTTCTGAATTTTAGTGACCCCTAGTTTTTTTTTTATCTGCCGTCCAAAAAATCCAGTATCTTTGTTCTATTTTTCCTTATTTTTTGAACCCTTTTCCCCCCTCCCAAGAAAACACACGCTTTCCCAATTTCCTTCCACCAACCGAAAAGACATTCGTATCTACGAGGTTGTATTATAAGTAAAGTACTGTAATTGGTGAAGCAAGAAACTTTGTCTTTCTTTAAATTTTTCTGTTAGGAAATTTGAATCTTGGTCTCTTCAAGTAGCAGGAGGACCCGATACAGAGTTGCTGTAAACTGTTTTATTAAAAAAAATGTCTGAGGTTCAAGTATTTGAGAGCGTTTTGAAAGAATTGCCTACCTTGAGGGCGCCCGGTGTTTCCGGCACGCGCATCAAGAAATTGACCGATATTGCGGTGAAAAATGTGGCCGACGAGTCGCAGCTTATAACTGTATTGTACTCCAGTTGTAAAGCCACCCCGTCGTCACACAAGTTGGGTGCGTTGTACGTGGTGGATTCCATTGTAAGAGTTTATATGGATGAGGCCAAAAAGAGAGGCGAGGAAATCAGCGCTAGTGCTCCTGAGGGGACTTTTGCCGCTGGTGTCTACAAAATCGGTGAATTGGTGGAGTCGCTTATTGACGACGCCATGTTTTTGCTGATTGCGCCGGCCACCGTGTCCAAAATAGGTAAGCTTGTGGATATTTGGGAACGTGCTCTGACGTTTAGTCCACAAACCATTGCCGCTTTAAGGAAAACCCACTTTGACTCGCTTACGCCACCAGGGTCTCCGCCAGGAAAGAAGAAAGAGCCTTTGCCCACGTCTGCACTCCCTAGTACTCTCCCTGCTGCGCCTGTAAATGTTGGTGCATCTTCTGCTGCGCCTGTGGCCGATTCAGGAAGCATTTTGCTGGCGCTTGCCTCTTTGGCCAAGAAGACAGAAACGCCTACGCCGCCACAAAGTGGTACTCCATTGGCGCAAAATGCTGCCCCAGCTGCTGCTCCAACCACTAACCCAACCAATATCCTTTCTCAATTGTCTGCATTGGCCGGCAACAGCAACGGAACGCCGCCAGTGGCGCATGCTCAGATCCAGTCACCGCCAGTTTCACAAGCACAGCCGCAACAAAACAAGGAGTTTATCTTCAACATGTTGCAGCAAATGCAAACTAACGGAGGTAATCCTGGCCAGTTTGCGGCCGGACCCGTTCCTCCTCAAGCCAACGGTATGCCTCCTCAGATGCCGCCAATGCCTCCGGCTCAAGGCATGCCGCCAATTCCTCAAATGCATCAGCAACAGAACGGTTTCCAAAATTACCAGAATGACCGCAGAGGACGCGATGATCTTGGTGGATACTCGAGAAGAAACCGGTCTAGATCGCCCCAAGGACGTTATAATCGTTACGAGGATAATAACAATAATCGTTATGACAACAACAGGTTCGACAATAATAATCGTTACGACAATAACAACCGTTACGATAATAATCGTTACGACAACAACCGGTTTGATAACAATAACAATAACAGGTTTGATAACAACCGGTTCGACAACAACAATGGCATGCAGCAGCGCAACTCGGGCCCTCATCAATTTGGGCCTGAAGGTGAAATGAACGTGGAGGGTAATATTAACTTCCGTCCTCGTAACTTGGGTTTCGATAACTCATTGCCTCAAGGTTCGTTCAAAGTTTTGTCAAGAACATTGTTTATCGGAGGTGTGCCTCGCGGCATGAACGAACAAGAGCTTGCAGAGCACTTGAAACCATATGCCGTTGTGCAGTCGGTCATTTTGAACAGTGAGCGTAAACATGCATTTGTCAAGGTTTACTCGAGAAAAGAGGCTGAGCAAGTCGTGAAGTCATTCAACAAAGACGGTTCTTTGCCCTTGAGAACGCGTTGGGGAGTTGGTTTCGGACCAAGAGACTGTTGCAACTACCAGCACGGAATTTCTATCATTCCAATTCAACGGTTGACCGATGCTGATAGAACTTGGGTTGTCTCTGCACAGTGGGGTGGTACTGGTGGTGTACCTCTTGAAAGCGGAATGGTGATTGACGAGCCTGACATTGAGATTGGTACGGGTATTTCATCCAAGGCAATGTCGAAAAAGATGCCCACCAACTCAACCAGAAACGGACCAAAGTCAAACAGACCAGGTGAGGCTGATGAACAGTACGCCAAGCCTAACATTGGTGGCGGACAACATGACTTTAGAGGCTATGCGCAGGGCCCCAATCCATTAAGTGGGTTGTTTAACAACCAGCCTCCTCAAAACGGTGGCTACCCTCCTCAAATGCCTCCACAAATGGGTCAGCCAATGGGTATGCCTCCACAAATGGGTCAGCCAATGCCCCCACAAGGATTCCCGCCACAACAAGGTTATGGCGGTGCCCCTAATTACGGTGCTCCTAATAACGGTAACTTAGGCGCACAGTTGTCGAACTTTTTCCAAAACGGTGGTCAGCGTTAACCTGTGGCCGATGTTATTATAGATATTCTAAATAGTTTTTAAAAAGAAATTAATTAATTGTGCTGCTATGTTTGATACACTTTGATTACCGGTTTATTTACACATATCTAGATTCTCGTAGATTTAGGGTTGTCATCATTACGATTGATGATCATGATCATGCTTCTGCTGGGACTGGGACCGAAGGAGGTTGGTCACCAATGACCTCTAATCTTCCATTCCCTGTTGACTTGATAACAGTGTTGCTTACAGTCTTTGCCTTGTTGATCTTCTCTCCCTTTACAACCTTCTCCATTTCGTCCTTGGTCAAGGTCTCGTACTCCAATAACCCTTCCGCAAGTCTTTTCAACTCCACTTTCTTCTCTGCAAGCATCTTCCTTGTTCTTTGCTCAGATTCAATGAGGAAGTTTCTCACCTCATGGTCGGCCATATCACGAATCTTTGGCGACCACGATTCCCAATCATCGCTTAATCTGACAGGTCCAATGACATCGCTCATACCGTAGGAGGCAACCATGGCTCTGGCCATTCCTGTAGCACTGGACAAGTCCAGCGAGCAGCCGCTAGTAACGTTCTCTGGGCCGTGGATCATTTCCTCGGCAATTTTACCACCCATACAAACGTCGAGTCGTGAAAAGCACTCTTTCTTCGTCATATCGACCTTATCCATCTCGGGTAACTGGAAAGTGATACCCAATGCACGGCCTCTAGGCAAGATCGTTGCCTTATACAATGGTGTGGCTGCAGGGGAGTACATGGCCATGATTGCGTGGCCAGCCTCATGGTAGGCAGTGTTCTTTCTGGCCTCTTCCGTAATCACCATTTTCTCCTTGGCAGCACCCATCAAGATCTTATCCTTGGCCCATTCGAAATGCGACATATCGACAGCAGGAGCAGATAATTGCGATGCATGAACAGCAGCCTGGTTAACCAAATTCATCAACTCTGCACCCGATAAACCCGGCGTACCTCTGGCTATTATAGTAGGGTCAATGTTCTCGGCAGTTTCAACGTTACGCATGTGATGCTTAAGAATATCCACACGGCCACGCACATCTGGCAAATCAACAGTCACTTCTTTGTCAAAACGGCCTGGTCTGGTCAAGGCCTTATCCAAGGATTCGGGGAAGTTTGTAGCACCAATAATAATGATTCCCTCGGTCTGCAGGAAACCGTCGAGCTCCACCAAAAGCTGGTTCAATGTTTGCTTGGCGTATGCCTGGTCCTTCGGGTTTCTCTTACCTCCAATTGCGTCCAATTCGTCGATGAAAATAATCGCGGGCGACTTTTCTCTGGCTTGCGAGAACAATTCACGAATTCTCTTTGCACCAACACCGACATAAAGCTCGTCAAATTCAGATCCGGACATGAAGAAAAAAGGTACGCCAGCCTCACCGGCAGTGGCACGGGCCAATAACGTTTTTCCTGTACCTGGTGGGCCTGTCAACAACACACCTTTAGGCAATTTACCACCTAAACCAGTAAATTTAGAAGGATCCTTCAAGAAATCGACGATTTCCTCCAACTCAGCACGTGCCTCGTCGCAACCTTGCACATCATCAAATCTGACAGTCGATTGCGAAACGTCAACCGATTTATCTGCCGCCTCCGAGTTACGGAAAATGGTACCGTTTTCCACCAAGTAATTAAATGCATTGGAAGCACCGTACGTGAAAATCGCAAGCGGAATCAACCATTTGAGCCATTTCGACAATACAGTGAGTCCACTTTCACTAACAATCACGTGCACGGGTTCGGCACGTGATCCGACGCCTCCTGGAAATGGCAGTTGTTGCAGATGAAGATACAGAGCACCTGAAGTAGCAGTAGCAGTCCCGTTGGCAAAGTCACGTGCCACCTGTTCGGCTTTGACTTTTTGTCCTGTTTTTTGTAATGCCTCAATGTAAAGCTGTGTGCACGCAGGATTCGACGCCACGCCAGGCGATTCAAACCGTTGTACGACGATTTGCGGGTAGTTTGTGGCAAGCAAGTTTTTGTAGAATTCCGCCTGCACCGATGCATTTGCCATTTCACTGTTAGCCGCCTGTTCCATGCCTGAGAGCATCGAAACCGTATTGGTGGAAATCAGACGAGACCCAACGCTAGAAATAACTGGCATTTGCATTGGTGAAAGACGCCTAGCAAGTGCAGGTGCAAGTCCCCGCCTATTTATCTGGCGGAGCTGGGTTCTGGCAACACCTAGCATTATCTGTGAAATTTGTTGTGGATGCTTTTTTTTTCTTTCTAATACGACGTTGCTTTCCGTCTGATTGTGGGGGAAATCAACAATTGCTGGTGCCCTTGAGTGGCGGTGGTGAGAGTGAGAGAAACATCAGTAGCGTGCGGGTCGTGTTGCACACAAATCCGCGCAGTTCACAAGGGCCGGTCCAGGCCGCGGCGACTTGTCAGCACGAATTCGAATTCCAACTGCACCTGATAATTAAAGGGAAGAATTCGAAACAAAAACAAAAACAAAAAAAAAAAACTGCTTAGAACCCTGAAATTACCATATTTCCGTCGGTGGCCTCAAAAGACAAACCGTGTTCATTGGCCAAGTGCAAGAGGCAGATGAAACAGAAACTCGTAGACAAGTCTTTTTTCTCCTCGGCACGGTACATGGTGCCAATCACATCCACCACATCTCTGAACGTCTTCTTTTTTTCTTCCTCGCCACTCTGTGTAGTCAACGCCATAGATGGAGATTCCGTCTCTTGTTCAGGTGCAGTCATAGACGCCGAATCTTCGGTTTTGATCGATTTCCAGAGATTGTCCTTCAATAACTTGATATCAACCCGTTTGGCCACACGCGAATAATTCACGTATTCTGGTCTGGCCTTGCGTCCACCTGCAAGAAGCTGGCTGTGTAGATCATCTTTACTTTCACCTAAATCTTCCTGTAAAGGCCCATCCACATCGCCCAACACATCGTTGAAATCGATTTCGCCGTAATTATCATTATCACAGTCCTCCATTTCGGCCTGGTGGAATGAAAGCGCAAGCTTTTCTTGTCTTTCTTCCTCTGCCATTTCGTTTTCTCTTTCCTCGTACTTATCGGCGAAAAACTGCTGGTCTGTATAAGTATTGGGCCCATCCTCTTTCTCTCCCGAACCAGCAGAAAATGACAAGTCTCGTGATCTAGCCTTTTTCGAAAACGTGACAATCGTCTTATGGGGCTTGAGGAAAAGCGTGACCAACTTCTGCGAATTAAATTTAATATCGTCGGGCAAAATGTGCAAGTCTTCACTGAGCCGTTCCTCGGGCCTTTTGGCAATCAGGTACTGGTTCTTGCTTTTGCGGAACATGTCTTCAATCATATCGTCGTCATCTTCTTCAAAGAAATCAATGATCACCTGCTCCTTGCGAGGTTTACGTGTAACTTCGGCCGGATTGGTTGTTGTTGCTGCTGTGACAGATAAGTTCTGAGTATTGTGCCCAATATTTTTGGACTGTTTGAGTGCAGTCACCCGCCAATGTTCAGGCCCCCGCCAGTTTGTTTTCATGCGCTCGTCGAAATATGCCATCAAGTCCAGGTCCAACACTTTTTCCTTCGATACCACGTGATTAGAAGCAATCGAATTTTCGTGCTCAGGAGCAAATGGTGTGTTATTATGGAGTTCCTCTTCAAACGCCGCAAGACCATCGCCTGCCAAGCCTTGGTCATCGAAATCCATACCGATATCGTAGTTTGCCTCGGCATCAAAGTCGGGATTAGCGATTAGACGTTGCTCTTCTTCCTCTTCTTTTTCTTTTTCTTCTTCATTCGCCATGAATTTACTGTTGACATCGGTAAGAATTGAGCGTGCCTTATTGACATCATCCAACACGGCCTTTAATTGTGGCATTGAGGGTGAAATCACACACGTTTCCAAATCTGTGTCGTCATATAAAATCCGCAGAAGTGACGAGAGGTCTAACGGAGGATTTATAGAATCCGTCTGCATATCTAAATTTGGATCATTTTCGGATTCTAATTCTGGATGAGATATCGTCTTTTCTTGCTCTTCATTCTGTGAGTTCATTGGGTTTGTTGTTGCATCGAAAACCACCCGGCCACTAGAATCGATATTAAGCGTGTTGAGCAATAATGACTTGGCGCCACCTTCGTCAAACTCCGCAAGCGCTTTTTTGAAAAGCGGATCAATGGCAAGTTCCTGGTCCAACTTCTTGATCTTGATCTGCTCAAATGGAACCAACGTCGATTCTACAACACGATTCAATCTACGTTCTTTTCTGGTTCCGGCCAGATCTGGATCATCCACATCTCCACTATTTTCATCATCCAGTGGCTGTTGTTCAAGCTCCAATTGGCCTCTTTTGGTGGCAAGCCCACTCAACAATTTCCCGGTTTCCAGGGCTGCAGATTCAACCCTACTCAGGTAGATTTTCACACACCCGTCTAAAGTGGCCGAAGCACGCTGGAAATTGATATTATCGCCATCTTTGATCACATTAAGATCGTGGAAATAGTCGATCAAGGCAAAGTGCCAGGAATTCTTCGACGTGATTTTGTTATCCGTCGAAAGTTTGATCCATTCCTCGAAATTCAGCATGATTGTCGACCGGTTTTCATGGAAATGGATCGCGTCCTCGGCAAACGACGAATTGGCGTCTCCGTCCTCGGCAGAAACAAACATGTCTCCTCTGCTGACATGTCTCACGCCCAGCGGCTTGCGTTTTTGGCCCGAGTTTGCCCGTTCCGAAAGCACCCTGCCTTTATTTGAAAGATCATGAAGAATCGTTGCAGGGCCCCGGCCAGCCTGTGCCTTGGCGCCTCTTTTCTTAGGTAGCACCGACATTTCAGAAATTTGTGTTATATTTATAGTTTAAAAATTTTTGAGGGTAAAATTGCGGTGTGGTTTCTTTCTTTCTTTCTTTCTTTGTTTATTAATTGGTGTGGTGTGTAGTTAGTGAGCTTGTTTGTATTAGATCCAGATCCTCTGTTTTCGTGTTGTGCTGATATACAGTGTACAATATGTGGATGCGGTTTCCTGTGTTTTGCGTGCACGCAGCAGCTCAGTAGGTGCAGAGAGAAGACAGGGCAAAAAAAAATGGGGTAGGTTAAATTGAGCCCACATTGAAAAAAACTTGGGCTTTTTTTGTGTTTAGAAATGTTCACTTAGTTCTTAGTGATTTTAAAAAAAACAATTAGCATTACTATTTATATTATTTGGCTTTTTTTGGTGGTACATGTTCCTACTGTGATTATTGGGGGAGGGGCTGATTCAGGGTGTGCATATAGGTGTTTATTTATGTTTTGCAGAAATAGAGACGACTACAGTTAAAGTTAAATCTGATGGTCGCGCCAAGAGAGGGTTTGCGGCAGACTTCGGTAACTTGGATTCTACACTGTTTGATTCCTTCTTCTTTCAGTTTTTTTTTTTTTTTTTAAGTTACGTTTTCTACTCAATTTACAAAAGGTCCTAAAATTTGGGTTGTATCAGACAAAAAGAATTGGGTTTTTCTCCGAATAAGCTCAGTTCAAGCTTAAAACATATACTCGCTCACTAACAGAAACTAGGACAGGCGCCCCAAGAAATTGGCAATTAGACTTGCTTGTGAAAGACGGTCTTCAAAAAACTCCCGCAAAATCGACGAGATATTAGGCAAGTTCCGGCAGCTTTCATCGTAATGTAGAAGTTCTCGCAAACACGCACTGAATCTTTCATCATAAGCCGGCATTTGCGTATCTGGAGTACCATATGAGTTGCAAAACGCATATAGACGGATATTTAGGTCCACCACACGATTCAACAAGTAGTTGACCGCAGTCCCCACGTAATCAAAGCTATCCAAAAGTTCTGCAGATTGTTTCATTTGTTCAAACACGTGCAGAACAAACTGAATCTGTTGGGCCAACCCGGTGACGGTGGAAATATACTCCGATGTATTTTTGACGATTTTTTGCCAATCCTCGTCGAGGTTTGCAGCCATTATTCCAAACCGAAACGTATCGAAATGTGATTCCAAAATGAAAGATCTCAACCTGGCATAAAACTCTTGGAGCAATTCATCTACTTGCTGTGGATCGAGCTTCAGACTCGAAAGCGGCGTGTTTTTGAAACGTGCATGTGGTTGAAGTAAGTGAGGATACTTTTGAACGCTGGGCTCGAGATTTTGCACTGTCACATGATCTTCATCTAAATCGATGAGTGATGCTATCACATGAGTTAAGGAATAAAAATAGAGACAGTAAACGCCAAAAAATTGCATTTTGTAATGTTGATCCTCATTTAAGAAGAAATACTGATATGTGTAGGGCCTTATACTTCTCTATTGGGTCTCCTTAAAACATCAAAAAAGTGATAAAATAATAATCAGAAAAGAAAAAAAGAAAAAAAGAAAAGAAAAAAAGAAAAGAAAAAAAGAAAAGAAAAAAATAAGAGACAGCTTTATAGACCTTTAAAAGTGGCTATGCTCATTATTTGAGTCTTATGAATAAGCAGAGTCGATTGATCCAGAAGTAATCTTATTGTTACGGAAACTTTGCTCTTATCCCGCCTTAAGAAATTAAAATACTGCCTTTTGGAAAATGCTTAGTAAAGCATAATAGTTACTTCGAATATTTCCTGACTTGCTGTAAATATTTGCCTTGCTCAACTATATCGTCTCTTCAATTGTCTCACACAAAGAACATGTTTTGTTTCAGTCTACGTAGCACGCGTAATTCTTACAAAATCAGCCTCCAAGGCCTTCGCTATTTTCGTGAAATGAGATTACTTCAAGTTTTGTGAATATGGATAACTTCAATTTTTGTAATTCAACCGCGGTATGAATTTCAGTGAATTCTTTCATTCATGGTGATTTTCGGCATGAAAAGCCCATTGATGTATTAGCACAAAAATAGTACCACGTGCAAAGTCTATAGATCTTTGCTTACACAGCCGCCGCTGAAATCAAAATATGCCCATTATTTTCCTCGCATTTTTGAATGGAGCAGAAAAGGGTATAAGCCTGGGAAAATATATCGCAAGTTCTTCTACCAAGCGCAAATTATAGCAAGAAATTTGCAAAATAGTCTGTCTTCACCAAAAATCACACAAACACTTATTTTCTGCGCTTACGAATGCCCAGGTTGTTCACACGGTCAATCTCCAGCTGCGAGATCCGAAGTCCATTACGCGTAGACTTACCCACACTTTGAATTTTGAGACCACGGTCTCTAATCCGTTTCCCGCTTTTCTTTCCCGTGCCTAGTCTATCACTGGCCACTGTAGCACCACGACCTTGGTCCAAATTCCGCAATTCACCCTTCTTAACACGCGAAAGAATGATGCCTGCCTCCTTTGCCTCTCGTTCATACTCTGCTACCCTATTGTCACGTGCCTGTATCATGCCTTTACGCATACTCATGGGCATTTTCTCCAAGTTTTTCGGGAGCCCGCCTGTAGCAGAATTGACCGCTGCCGCTGTACGAATCCGTTGGTCCAAAATCCGTCTTCTGGCATTTCCTATAGGTGCATCATAATCGATGGTCTGGAGTGTCAAATCTGCACCCGAATGTTCAATGTTGTGTGCCAAGATATGCGATTCACTTAAAAGACGCTGAAGCTTCAAATCGTTTTCCAAATTTTCCGAGTCCTCTTTAGCGGCCTGCTGTTGCTGTTTCTTGGTGAGTTTGCTTAACTGCCGTTGTTTTTCCTCCTGTTCCTGGATGGTCGGTACACGCCCGGACCGTGCCAATTTACGGTCTTTTTTTGGCATCGGCATTGGCGTGAACAGTTCAGTTAGCAGAACCACTTTTGGCTTTTTGATGCTACTTAGACTTGGAGTCACTTTTCTTCCGTTATGGGATTGACGAGACATGGTTTCCGATTCAAACTCCGATCCTGATTCTATTTCAGATCCTGATGCATTATCAAAGCCTTCAAAATCATCTTCATTTTCGCTGCTGCTCCCACTTCCATTTTCATCATCGCTATCACTATCGCTATCGTCATTTTCACTGGCCTGTGCAGTTTTATCGGTAAATCCCATGGATTCGAGCGACCCGAATTGCGCCTCGAAATTACGTCTCTGGATCTCCAATGCTTTCATATAATCGTCCGACATTTCGTTCTTGTTCTGTTTTTTTTTTTTTCTTATTATTATTATTATTATTATTATTTCACTGATAAATAATTACTGTGTGTTTGATTTTTAGCAAATGCGATTTTGTTCTTATGTCATAGAAGGAAAAATATCGTGCTGAGATGAGCTCGATGCGTGCGAGCAGATTAGATGGGGAGGGCCCATTTAGTTAGTGCACAAGACAGTGTGCGCAAAAAATCTCGGGCCTCGAGTCTTTGGCTGCAAAGTCTGTAGAAAAAGGAAGTGTATTTCGTTGATTTATTTGAAAAATGATAAGATGAAAGAGATATCTGAATAAATAAAAAACTCAGGTTTTGCGATGGGTTTTCTAACAAGTTGTGTTGCCTGTTTGTATATTGCACATGAGGATTCGGCCTATCGTCATGAGGATTGGTGATTGGTGATTGCGAGACAACATTTAACTGGTGCTTTTTATAGAACCACCTAAAAGTGGTTAATTAATTTCAAGGTAAGTGAAAATTGATGGTCAGGAAGGATAATGACTATCGACTGATTGATCAAACAGTTCCAGTTAATATATTGCGAACATTTCTGTAACGAAATAGGTTTTTTTACTTCTAGACTCTCGGGGTCTGTGTTTCCGAAAACAGATATAATCACCTCGAAATCATAGGCCGATTGATTTTAAACCAGTCCAATTTATCTTGATGAAGAATTACCCACTGGAAAATTTGACTCTTGTTCGAAAATGCCAAACGTCGAAATCCATTTCTCCCAGGATTCAGATCCCCTGGACCGATGACCCTGGTGTCAAAAAACTATAATTGAAATTTCACAACGCAATATTTAGATAGTACTGCCTTTAAAACACTTTAAGATAAAACAAGGAAAGGCCATTTCCGTCTCTATTACATTTACATCTCGAATACAAATTTCTGATCCAGGTCCCCTAATACTTAGGGCCAGAGAAAGCCTTGGGGCCCTATAAGCGAGCGCGCACAGGCCCGGTTTCGCACCTGGCCCCCAGACCGCGGGCCTAAAGTAGGAAGCCCAGAATTTGGAACATTTATAGCTCCAAACCATACTATAACGTACTTCAAAAATGACGCGTTTCAGAGGGTGTATTGATATTCACTCAGGTCAGGTCAAACAAATTGTTGGTGGATCTCTTACAGCTGACGATACGCAGCCACTGGCCGCAACCAAGGAAAACTTTGTATCTACAAAACCGGCGTCGTTTTATGCCCAGCTTTATCAGGAAAATGCTGTGTTTGGGTGTCATGTGATCAAACTAGGTACAAACCCAGCCAACGATGCGGCGGCTCAACTTGCATGTGCCACATGGCCGGAACATCTCCAGGTGGGAGGCGGAATTAATGATGAAAACGCCTTACTATGGCTCGATACGTATAAGGCTTCACACGTGATTGTCACCAGCTGGCTCTTTTCACAAAACGACGCCGGCCAAACTGTGCTTGACTGGGAGAAACTTGCCAAACTCTCGAAAATCGTCGGTAAAAACCGGTTGGTGGTGGACTTAAGTTGTAGACAAGTGGAAACACAAACCAACAAGAAATGGGTGGTTTCCATCAACAAATGGCAGACACAAACCGACAGCGAGTTGGGCCCCCAGTTTCTTGCGCGTGTAGCCGAATACTGTGACGAGTTCCTCGTTCATGCTGCTGATGTAGAGGGTCTTTGCAATGGAATCGATGAAGAGCTTGTGCAAAAATTAGGTGAGTGGTGTCCTCCAGGGTTTGGCAGTAAAATTGTGTACGCCGGTGGGGCTAAACTGGTGGCCGACTTACAATTGGTAGATGATCTTAGTCTGGGCAAAGTCGATTTGACTTATGGAAGTGCGCTAGATATTTTTGGCGGCAAGTTGGTGAAGTTTGATGATGTGGTGCAATGGGGAAGAAAGTAGTTGTTAAGTATCAGTCAGGGGTATTTATAAAAAGATGTTCTCATATAATTGACCTTGGTCAAATTCCTTTATTAATTGACCGCTGTTTGTTTTGTTATTTTTGAGTAAACAGGTATTCAATTTATTGATTGTAAGTTACAGCTAGAGGGTTTTACTGTTATGGACTGTGAGTTGTGGATTATGATTTCTTAATATCGCTGGATACTTTAATGCTGGATACTTGACATGCTGGTAACTTGACCTAAGATATTGATAGAAAATAAATGGAATACTCTGACGAGTTCTTAGGTTTCTCAATACACTGCTCAAGCATCAAAGGCCAACACGAACGGTGAGAGTAATATTTACCAGTGACTGAGTTTCAACAACCCACTATTTTCAATCAGTAGGATGAAACCCAATCATTTAAAAAAAAACTAGCAGAAACCATTATGATAATATATTTTCCTTCTGTTCTTTCTATCGTACACTTATAACACACGCTCTACCAAGCCGAGGACCCAAAGCCTTCGCCATAAGCGTAGCCGTTGGCCGGCGAGTCGCCTGCGCCTGCATTGGGCGAGCGGCCGTATGTGGTGAAGCCACCAGTGGCAGTACTGTTGGCCTCGACCGAGTCCTTGTTAAGTTCTACAGCGATACCTGCAAGCTTCAACTGCAAGGTCTCGATTCCGCGCACCACCACCTCGTTTGGCGGCAAATTGCCCACGGTTTCCACGTCCATATAGAAATTTCCCGGTTTGGCTGAGTAATCAAATGGAGCCTCCGGGTCAGGAGCTTCTTCCCATTCACAGTTGGCCAGTTTGGGCCATTCGGTTTCGGCATCCACCTCGTGCCAATAGTCCGTGTGCTTCAACTTATTCCAAGGATCGTATTCAAAGCCAATGGCCGAACAAGGCAGCCATTTTGCGTGTTCCTTAGCAATACCCTTTTTGGCAATACACGTGAGCCGAAGTTCCTGGTGTTTACGTAACTTACAAAGAAGCGGGCCTCTGAGCTCGGGGTCACGTGCCACCGGGTCGCCCAAGCGCAGGCCGTTATGGAATTTCGCCAAGTCCGACGCATACACATTCATCGTACTATCGGAATCACATTTGGCTGTGAGTTCTAATTTCACCAGGCAGTTGGGACAATACTGGTCACAGGTGCAGTCACGTGAGTAGGCCAAGTTCTCGATGCCTTCACTACACAAGGGCACAAGGCCCAACCGGTGGGCAAGCAACTCGTCGGCCAAAACCGAGGTGTTGACGTCGATTTCCACAAGATCGATCGCTATAGTAGGCACCTCGGCAAGCATCGTTCTGCGGAGCGAGTTGGCAAGCGAGAGGTCCACCCCTCGGAGAATAAAGTCCACGCGGTCGCGCTCTGTCTGTCTAATAGTGACCCTGGGCCCAGCTTCGGCGGCGTCGATCTCCATGTTGTAGGTGTATCGTTTCCTTTTTCTTTGAATTCTTTTTTCAACTCTTTACTTACGTTTGGAGAGAATTTGTCAGTTGAGAGCGCTCGCTGCGACGTTTCTGGTGCACGGGTGCACGGCCTCCAGAGCCAAGGGTCTGGGGAATAAAGGGCCGGTCAAATTCTGGAAGAAAGGTAATTTTTGCAGGTTTTGATGATGATTTCTGGTTTTTCTGAGATTTCTGGATTCCCTAGTACTTTTACTTTTTCATATTTCCGATTACCTGCTGTTTTTCGTGTAACCTTAAGTACGCTCAGGCCTCATACGTAGTGTTCCGCAGTGAGCGCACTACATGTACAATAATCTCCGCGCCTTTCCCCAGACTTGAAGGTCTTACGTTAAATACTACAACTAGTTATATCATTCCATTTTTTTCTTTCACACATTTTCACGATGAACGGCCTCGAGAAAAAAATCACAATTCCAGACTTGCGCTTTGAATCGTCGTTTCTCCGGTCTCTTGATCGGTATGCCAGTGCTCCTGCAGACCCTAAACCAGGGGCCCTTTCTGCCTCTGAATTGGCACAATTAGATGAACCGGAACAGCTTCCTCCTGTGGGCCCCATCACTCCAGGAATAGTCACGTATGCTGTGATCAAAGATATCGTGCTTCGGCCGCTTTTGGAAGGGTTTCTGTGGGCGCTTATAGTCATGCTTTTCCGGCCAACGTTAAGGCTTATAACGGCACAAGGCCATAGGACAGGAACTTATTTGGCCACCATATTGGGCAGGCCACCGGCAGGCGCTTTGTAAACTTTTTTAATAAACTTGGAGTGTTTGCTGAAAGTTTCGGGGAAATCTTTGCCCATCAATTTAATGAAAAGATTAGTTTCGTTTCAGTGGTAGTGTTTACCTTTCTTTGATTGTGTTGCGCTAAAGCGAACACTATTTGTGGCTGGAGCTAAAGTGAACAGGTTGGAGCTTTGAATATCAAACCAACCAGAAACTTAGAAGCAAAATGAAAGGTAAGCGCATACGATCCGGCCTTCTATAATTCTTCGAAACACCGGGGTGGATTTTCGATATACAATTTGGACTCCTACTTACGGTATCAAACCACTTTTTTAGTAATGAATTTAACATCAATTATGTGTAAAGTTTCTCGTGGGTTTTGTTATCTTTTGCGCTACTCTCATTCAAAACTAAGAGATTTTAGTTATTCCCGAAATAATGGATGTTGCGAGATACTCTTTAAATCTCCTGATTACAAATTCTTTTATAAATCACGTGGTCAAAGTCAAATCTGTCCTTTGTTCAAATAGGGTTCTGTCAAATAAATCTACGATTTTGTTCTGAAGGAATTTATTTCTGAAATAATTGTTTATATCATAATTGTCTGTGTTAGCAAAAGGGTTTTTTTTTTCTAGCAAGTTGGGCGGATTTACCCCCATTATTGAAGTAGCATTTTGAGCAGGTTTCGCTCGTATGATGAAGTCCAGCTCACCATCAATTGTTTCATACAACTGTTTCATAGCAAAGTTAGTGATATCAAGTGTCTTTTTTTTTTTTTTTAATGTTTGGTTTTGTTAAACGGGTAAAGGTCGCCCAGTTTATTTCTCGTTTGGTCATGAACATTTCGTAAGTAATTTGGTTTTTGGTTTGTGTGGCTATTAAACTTCCTCTAACACCCATTCTCACCAAAATTTCAACAAATTTCTCGTGGACAATTTCTGCGCCTATTCTGAGTAAGTAAGCTGGAGCAACAATACTTCCGTTTTAATGCAAAAAGCCGACCTAAGAGGAACTCTCCAAGTCTGGCTCGTCAGTTGCAAGGATTGCAAAGATATTTGTCTTTGAATGCTTTGCACTTTCTGAAACTGAGGTCTCAACAAAAGGCTTTCTGGTTCTCTTTCTTTGTACTTGCCACTCGTTTTCATGGGCCTTAAGAGTTGGAGTCTGTACCTTGAGAGACGAAGAAGCCTTTCTGAAAGAGTCTGGAGAATCTCTCAAAGGTGGCAAGACCAGAGTCTTCTGAGAGGGCTTGCTTTGACTTCTGGTTCTGCGTCTGCGAGTCTTCTTCCGCTCAACAATCAAGAAATCTTCTTTGGTTGGAGTTGTGTTTTCGATGATGGAAAACGAAGAGTTCGTACTTGTAGTAGTATCGAAAATGAGATCCTCACTCGAACTCAGTGTAAGCGTGTTGATGAAATCAGTGTTGTATTCAGTAGATTCGTCAATTGGAGGGGCCATCATTGTCAAGTCATGGCTTAGAGTTTGGGGGCAAATTATCACAGTCTCCTCACCTTGAGGAAAGTTATTCTTTCCACATTGCGGTCTCTGGAATGCATCCTCGTCAATGCTGAGCAAAACAAGAAATGGATTAGTGGGGCCAGGGTTCTGTCTCATTACTGTAGTAATTGGCTTCACCCGGGAGTATTTTCCCCTCTTGGGAACCTGCCACTCCGAATCTGTGACTTTCTTAAAAACCTGCAAGGGTCTCGAAATCCTGGTCCATTCCTCAGGGCTTTCGTTACAACCTTGAATCACGATTGTAGGAATGTTTGTAGTCTTGCTTTCGGGCACGGTTTCTACCACGGTGCTTACGTTTACAAAAGCTCCTGAAGTGATTCGTGCATCTTTGCAGTGTACTTTCGAAGTTTCTGCATTAATGGTAAACTGAAATGCAGTTACAAGAGAGGAGACAAGAGAAACCCGGGCAGACAATGTAGTCAATGCCGCCTTTTGTTGTCTAAGAGTAGAGCTTGTTGGGATGAATTGAGTGAATCCTTTCAACTTAGGGAAAACGTTAGGAGAGTCTCTAATGTTTGCAAATGAGGCGCTAATGAAGCGTATTAAAGAGATAAGTTGGATTCTGTCACTGGGAATTGTCTTGTCGTTACTTTCAGAAGCAAAAAAGGGCATCTCTGGGGCTCCAGGAATCTGCCATGCTCCAGGAAGTGGTCCCCGTCTTTTTTTGCCACTCAAGTAAACAGGAAGAAGACAATGCCTAAAAACAAAATTAAAAAAAGAAATTATGGAAAGCGTGACTTGAGCAATTCTCAAAACAAGTTGAGAGAGTCCAAAAAGGACTTTGGTGGGCCAAGTCATGGAAAGATTCTAGTTGGTTAGAAAGAAAAGAGGGAGAAAAGATTCTTTTTTTGGGGAGAAGCGAGGGCTTCTTAAGTACACAAAAAGAGGACAAATTCTAATACTACCATACCCTAATCCAGAGCTTCGCGAGGGCAAAAGACCGTGCCTGTGAGAGACCAATAATCGCCACCATGGAAGAACAAAGAAGCTTGAACTAAACGCGAAATCATATTGAACAGGATTCAGAATAAGCCGTATAGACGCTTGACCTGTTATTTCATGAATTCGTCTTAGATTCAATATGAAGTCTATGAAACTTTAAGAAGCTGTATATTCACTGAATTTTCACGACCACCCCAATTCAAACACTCAAACTTAGAACAATTGTTCTTCATTACGTGTTTCAAGCAAGTTTAGGTTTTAGCAAGAGCTCTTCTTTTATGTCCCCTTTTGTTAGATAGATGTGCTGATGACGAAAAATATCGGTAATTATAATGTAAAGCACGCGTCCTTCTGATATGAGAACAAGACCTTCCCACAGACACTTATTCAAGATCAATCTATGAAAGTCGCATTAAATGATTTAATAACATTAGAGATTTATTAAGAAAATAAATTTCAAGATTTATCTAATTCTATTGACTGGATTCGTTTTCGCCTTGTTTTGTATCCATGATGCGTAATCCTCCTGGCTGTTTGTAAGGTTGCAAAAAACGTGCGCATTCTCTTTAGAAAAATGGAATCTTGATTCGACAAGGAAAAATACAAAAGACGAGTAGCTTTTAGAAATGAATCATAGTTCACTATTTTCTATTATTTTAAACCCTTTAAAGTGAAACTTTTGATATCAAAATGTACAGAGTTGAATTTACGTGCTGTTGCCACCAAAAACCTCACCATGATTTTTCATTGAGACATAACTCAACAACGTTTTTTAGGATTCAGAATCAGAAAAGGAAAAAAAAAAAAAAAAGAATACCAACGAAATAATTCTATATCTATTTTACTATCTAAAAGTTTATATACAAGTGTGTTCAAAATGTACCCTTGTAAATTGCGTCTGCCACTTGAAGGGCCTCCTTCACCTCTTTCACATCATGCACTCTAACGATATCGGCGCCTTGCTCCACACACGCCACCACAGAGGCAGCACTAGAAATCACGCGGAGTTTTGCTTCTTCTTGCCCTGTGATCGTACCCAAAAAGCGTTTGCGGCTCGTACCCATTAAAACGGCCATGCCGTGGAAACTTGTGTACGTTTCCGAGCTCAAATCGACCTGCGCATACTTTTTGAACCGCCGGCCGTGACGAATAATGGCCAAGTTTTGGGATAAATTCTTGGCGAATCCAATACCAGGGTCGATGATGACCTGCCATTTGCGAACCCCACTTTCGGTGGCTAAACGTAATTGAGTAGCCAATTCACGACAAACGCCATTCACCAAATTACGAGACTCGGTTTCCAAAAGCGGCATCATGCCAGAGCTTTCATCGATATTGTATTCGACAAGCGAGGCATCGGCAGGACCGTACTGGTTCATTTTACTCATGGTAGCTGGAGTTCCACGTGTATGGTTCATGACATATCCACATCCGTACTTAGCAACCACGCCAAAGATCTTGCTATCGTAAAGCCCCATCGAAATATCGTTAATGATATCGGCCCCGGCATCCAATACTTTCTCCGCCACAGTAGCACGATATGTATCCACTGAAATCAAAATATCGTTTAAGCGAGAATCGCTTCTAATGGCCTCTACCACGGGTAAAACACGGGAAATTTCTTCATCTAACGAGGGTTCAGAGCTTCCTGGGCGAGTGGAAACGCCCCCAACATCGATGATTTGTGCGCCGTTTTCCTTCATGCGCAAAGCCTCGGCCACAATTTCGTCTGGCGAAAGCATGAGTCTAGATCCACCATCACTAAACAGATCCGGGGTGGCGTTGAAAATCGCCATCAACACACTTGGTGAAGTGCCGTCGTGGTTGAAACGAAGGCTTCTGCCATTGGTGCCCGGAGTCACCAGCACAAGTTTTGGCAGTTTCTGCACATCGGGATCTGCAAGTGCACTAAGCGATTTTGCCAAATGATTATGAATGGGTTCTGCAGTCACCGGGTGGGTGAAATCGGGCGGAAGAAGTTCACAAAGCGGCTGGAGCACAAACGTACGGTCAAGCATGGATTTATGCGGCACAGCCAAATCGGGCGTGTTGACGGTGGCACGGCCGAAAAGTATAATGTCCAAATCGATCGAGCGCGGGCAATTATCGAAATCTTTGGTGCGGCCGAGCGACTTGTACTCAATATCCTTGATAATTGCCAAGAGTTCATGTGGGCTCAAGTCTTGCACTTTCAAAAGCGCCGCACCGTTATAAAAATCGGGCTGCTCAGTATAGTACATAGGTTTCAGAACATAGAGTGACGACGTGGATTCCACGGAAATTTGTGGGTGCAGGTCTAGCAAACGTAAAGCCGTGGCCACATTCTCAATCTGATTTCCTTGGTTCGAGCCAAATGCAATATATACCTGATTTGTGCCTGTATAATCAGCAGTGGCCTCTACAGGCAAATCAAATGTGGATGTGGATTCGGCAGCAGCAGGAGAAACAGACCCATTCTCATCCACCACCGATAAAAGATTTTCTGCGCTTTGCGAAATCACGAGTTTCGGCTTATTTTCAAAGTCTGTTCGTGAATAAATACACGATACGCCTACACCTTCTGTATAAACAATAGCATTAGGTTTTGTGACACGAACACCGGCCGTTTCCACCAGGGGGAATTTCTGGAAAATCCACTGGCACGCCAGGGCTACAAGTGCCTCGACGGTTTTGAAGTTTGCAGTTTCAAGGTATGCGCTTACAGCTTCCGAGACTTTACCCACGTTTAAATGCGGTGGATCAGTAACATGAAGGTCGATGTCGAGCAGCACGTATTGCTTATTGAGACGTTCAAATGTAAACACTCCGATGAGCGTGAGTGCCCTCAATCCGTGGATTTGGTAGAGTCTTGTCGAGTCCGTGCACGTTGAAAACGAGACCGGTGCACGGATATCTACTTTAGGAGCAGAAACCTTGAGCTTGATAGCGGTAGAAACCTCGGTTTCGGCGCTTAAAGCGTGCTGCAAAACGGCCGTGCCCAATCCACCAAGCGACCGGAAGTTGCTTTGTTGGTTTTGGTCCAAAAACTCGGCGATTTTATTCGATATCACCGCATAATTAAGCAGATAATGGAGATTATCAGTTTCGGACGCCTTGGAAAAATCCGTGGCAAATTCAACATCTATGGATACTGGGTGCGGCACAGGCTTTTGCCAGTGGTCAAGCCCCACAATGGCCTTGCCTTCAAGTCCAGAAATATGAACTTTATCCGACATGTACCGAGGTCTATGGAGTGCTAGATGGACGAGGGGCACGATCGCCTTTTTCAGCGCACGAATGGGGGAAAGCACTTTTGAAAGTTTCGTTTAAAACCTATGGCGGTGTGATACGCCAATTGTTTTTTTCTTTGGTTTTTTTGTCTTCAGAAAAACTCACGCTTTTTTTTATTTTTGATTCGTGGTTTATCAGAGACAAAAAGACTTCAGTGAAAGATGTACCTCAATTCGTCGATGCGCTATTTCTTCAATTGATTATGTATCTTTTTGTTTCCTTATTGAGAATCCTTTTTTCAGTGAGAATTCAGATAAACAGAACTTTGGAAAAAAAAAAAATAAACAAAGGAAAGAAGATAATCGCAACCTCTAACTAAATTACGTATCTCTCAAATCAAGCAGGTTATCGAGATGCGTCGTATCATGACACGAGCGCACGTGACGCGTCTGATGAACAGGGTTTACTTTCAACTTTTGATCAATCACGTTTGTGACTCCAGTGTTTCTACGTAAAATCGGCAAAAGAGATTTGAGTAATCCTCAGGAAAATTCATTCCTGAAATTTTTATAAATTTCATTATTAATAGTTACACCAGCCAATTCTAAACCCATGCTTATATTTGGCAACCCCCTCCATTCAAAAAATCGGCACAGCAATTGTATCGTTATATCCAACATGCCATTATTTTTATTATCTGTGGACATAAAAATTCATTCACTGATTTCGCAAGGATCAAAGATCTTCGAATGTGTACCCTCAATACCCTTCAAGTATATGTATTCCCACCAGCGCTTGTAGAACGAAATCCTCTCCTTTCTTTCTTTCTTTAATTCTAGCAAGAACTTTTTCTCGATGCCTTTTTCTCCTGTTTCTTTTGCTTCGAAGTATCCTTAATAATCGCAAGCTCATCAAAGGCCAAATCATCGGCGAATTCAATATCATCCGCCATATATACACCGTAATCTGTTGTTTTCTGAAGCAAAGATTCGGCTCTTAGCTTCGAAATCTTCTTGTCCTCCATGACAAGCCGAAGAATGAGTTCATTGGCCAAAACATAAGTAATGAACAATTCAGGTGACCAATAAACCACAGTTTTGTTTCTGCATTTGCGCAATAAATCTCCGTGCTGTGCTTGGATTAACAGGGCCACAAAGTTCTGGCGTTTGAGTCCATAAAATCCGGCAATATACTTCTGGAACGGGATTTCAAAATTCTCCTTTTGCGTCATTGTAGTGTGAGGCAGTGATTTACACTGTTCATGCGCCAAGTTATAGAATATTGATAAATCTTCCTTGCCCGCAAGGAGCCGCGGCACCACATCCATATATTTTTCGATTCTCAGTTTCAAAAGCTTTTTTGAGCGTGGGATAGAAAATTCCTGGTCTTTATATTTTTCCCTCGTGGCGTCTGTTTTGGCCCGGCCGTATCGCTGTCCCACAATTACTCCTGCTAAAGATGATTTTTCTTTACGCGTAAACAGCGATAACGGAACCAAGGGCAAACTCTCCTTGAGTTTTAGAGAAGAGGCTGTAGATGCCCCCTTTTTGTCTTTACTGTTGCCTTCTCCTTCTTCAGAAGCCAGGGCTTTCTCCTCAATAATAGGCAGATCTAGTAATAATTTGTCGAGTTCATCGAAAGTTTCCAACCTTACCGGCGACTTGGGAAGCTCGAATTTTTTCACATCTATAAGATAATCCTGTTCAGGACTCTGATGAATAAATGGTGGCGTTTTCTTGGGTTTAGACGGTTTGCAAACACCTGCCAAGGGCAGCACTGGGGATATTTTCTTTTTACCGCCGATATCCTTCTTAACAAACATAGGAAAATTGAAAACAAGAAAATAAAAATCTATAGTTTGCGTGAGTTTTATGCAATTCAGTTCAATTCAATTCAATTGCTTTTTTTTTTTTCTTTGGGAGGTTTTCTTCTTGGCACTTGGCCTGGCTTGACTCGAATTCTTGTGGAGAAAAAGTTGTAACCACAACAAAAAAGGCCAAAGAAAAAATAAAATGGGGGTCTATTTCAGGATTTGGCACTATAGAAACGTGACTTTCAGGACAATCAATATTTTCTTTAGAAAAATAACTTCCTTATAAATTAATAGTTCGTGACCCAGAACGATAATTATTTTCCTGCAGAATTCGTAGTAACCAGTGTTTTGAATGCTGAAATCAACTTGTAGTTTTTTCTCTTTTTGACACTCCTGTCACGTGATGTAAGGGGGCATTGGCTTACTGTTTCGGGTCATGTTTTGATCTAATTTCGCCGGATCGGGAAATTGCAATATATATGCACACCGGCTGCGAAATGCGCCGTGTTCGAGGGCACCAGGCCTCACACTAAATTTTGAAGCTTGGTTCCGCAAACCTTGGCAAGTTTGCTGATTTTCATTTTTTGAGCATTTCCGGCTTTTGCGTATTTTTTCTTCTCAGAAATTTCAAGAAAAAAAAAAATTCTGATTTTTCATCTTCATTTGTCTTACTATCTTTGTGGGGTTTTGGATTAGCCCCTGCATTGTTTGCGAGCCCTTAGCTGCGTAGGAAGAAAAAAGGAAGAAGAAATACCTTTCCGCATTTCAGGACAATTTTTGCTGAGAAAAAGATCGTACTTAAAATTTCAATAAAAGGCAAGAAACTTGAAAAATTGAAATAGAATCTGGTAAAATATGCCGTTGAATATGTCACGAATCTCATGAAGTACAAGAAATCGGTTTATTTCTCGCGGGTCATGCAGGTTAAATGTGCATAAATTCATGATACTCCGATTTCTCATCTTCAATATATATTATCTGTTCCACACAGCCACTATCAGGAAAAATGATAAACATGATTGATTTGAGTTCTCAATTATTAGTAAGATTTCTTAGCTCAGTTACCAGGTTTTTTGAGTATAAAAAGAAGTTCAGGAGATGCAAGTCAGGAAAAAACATATACCGCCAATTTTTTTTTATGTCAAGAACAGACAGAATGAAATGGCCCTGCTTAGCCTTGAGCTTTTTAACAATTTTCTTTTTTCTCGCTCCGGTGTTTGGCGATCCCGGTGCCTCCAGTGCAAGATCGCTTTATGTGGATGAAAAATTGATTCAAAAAAACATCGAAAACCTAAAGCACGTGGGTTTTCCAAAGACAATTGCGGACGCAATAAAGACCTGGATTGATCCAACCGAACAAGAGAAGAAATACAAACGGAACCGTTTGGAAAAACTAGTTTTGCACCTAAAACTGTTTCTAAAAGGAACAAAATTTAACAGCAAAGAGTTCGAGAACAGAAAAAAAGAATTAGGCATTCAGCTCGAGGAAATCAAGGCCTGGGCTCCGCAATTGGTTGAGTATGGGGATTTTATGAGCATGTTAAATTTTGCTAAAATTGTATATGACGCCATGGTAGATGCCTCTGAAAGTTTATCTTATTATTATTTTGATTATTCAGGGCAAGCCATAGTGCGTGATGTGATTCTGCTTTATGTGGGACTATGGGATTTGTATGATTGCCAAGGCCATCCTAACCCTAGGATTCAAGGATTTGCGGATACAGTCGGTAGGATCACTCGAGTTCTTCAATATTTAGGAGAAGTTTTCAAACAATTGGACCAAGTTCACTTTGAGTCTCAGATCATGTTTGGTATCTATTACAGAGGGTCGAAGTCAACCCTTCAGTATTTGGAGAGATATATTCCAGACACTGGGATACACTTACCTGATGACATGGATCCGGGACCAGAACAAAGTTATGTTTCTTAAAATATAATGAACTGTGTGGGATCTGAAGAATATCTCCATTCCACCTTTCTCAGTTCGAATATGAAGTTTCCAAGTAATTTGCGCTGTAGAAAATCCATAACTTCAATACTTGTTATAAAAATCTACAAATAACGTACTAGAAGTAAAGTCTCTCAGACCAGTTCCGAATCATAATTGAGACACTTATTTTTACAGCTCGCTTGGTAAGATAATTTTATAAAATTTAGCCAATTATTACAATCAGGGCCATTGAGAGCACGAGTTATTCAACGGCGAAGTTCTAATCTCCACTACACCTTATAGCACAAAAACAATAAGCTTGAACACAGCCTTCTCAAGAAAAATGAGAGCGAAAAAAAAAAAAAAAAAATAAAAAACTGAATTCAACCAGAGTACTATGCAATTATCAAGGAAGACAGAACCCAGCCCAAGAGTTTAGATTTGAATAATAAAAGAAGCTCTAAAACTTCAAAATGCTGTGTTGATTTTTTTTAACAAAATTATATCCTCAAAGCTTAAGATGAAAACACATTTTTTCTCTTCATTACTGAACTATTCTTGTTAGCCACTGCTGGAAAAAGCTTGTCCACTTTAGAAAACGGACCACAGAAATTCCACAAGCGTAATGAAAAAGCAAGCTCGTTTTTGAATCATACTTTCGAATCTCGGGCGCAGAACTTATTAGTCTCTTTGAAAGGATTTATACTAGAATCTCATTTTGACTCCAAAAATTTTGAGGCTGCAGCTGAAAAGTTGGATAAGGATATCACCAGGATCTTTCGTCTGATTAAGGAAAAGACTATCACCAATGCTCTCTCATATAGACTTGAGTTTTTAAGCTATATGTTTCTGTCTATGTTTGAGTCTGCCAAAAACCTCGAGCAGTATGATTTTCTGGGTACAGCTGACGAGCATTTGGTTTACTGTTTGATTGAACTCAACATTAGACTTTTGAGCATTTATGATGACCTTGGATTTCCTGATATTTTAGCTGATGGGCATAACCATAAAATTGCTAAATTTACCGGGATTTTAAACTTTTGGAAAAGCGAGTCTCAAAAATTAGCGAATCCACCTTTCACCTCAGAAATGATATTTGGTACAGAGGTTGCTCGTGCAGAAAGGACACTTAGAGACGCTCAGAAATACAGTGAAATAAGTCCTAGTGATTTGGCCTTTTGTAAATATTTTGTTCCTCATAGGAGAGGTTTCCATGTGAATGGATTTTCACACGGAGGCAACTCACTGTACAGCCCGATGGAAAACAAACCAGAAAATTTGGGTAAATGGGCTTTCATACTTAGAACAAAAAGCGGCCTCTTGGTTTGTACCACCTATTGATAGTCACAAGTAGAGTTTTACCCATAGTTAATTTGTTCAATTCAGATATTCATGCTATGGGAAATTAGGATATAAGCACACATGCTTCCACCACAACGAATTATCTTTTATTTCTGAAGCCTTGTTGATTCGAAGTCAAATTTTCTGAAAAGATGTTATATTTGAATTTATTTACAGCTTTTTATAAATTTCTCTCACCTAGATTATGCCCGGCATTTTGTATATGTAATTATACAACTGCCCACGTGGTGACCGCACCATCGATCGAGAGCATTCATCTCGAAAAAATTATGGAACAAACGGCGACATTTTTGATTATGAAAAAGTAATTTTCCCCCCAAAAAAAAACTTTCAGTTTTTAATGCTATACCCATAGAAACAAAGTTTCCTCCTGAGAAAGATAGCCGTTGTTAACTCCAAGCTGTGGAAAAGGCGGCCAAAACTAGAAACCCACTAATGCTTTTGCGACCAAAAATCTTTCTGGCGTGGATTTGAGTTGTGGCTATGAGAAAGATAAAATCACGATGAGTGGTCAATTTCAATTTCATTCTATAATTGCAGAAGACAGTGTCACCAGATCTTCATCATAATGACAGATTGTTTAGTTTCATTATGGTTTGGGGGTGTTAATACTATCATGAAGGCTTGCTGATCTGTTTTAAAGCAGAAGGATCAATCATAGATACCCGGATTTTTCCAGTCTTTAATTCCTGAAATGCAAACACCCCAGCAATTTTGAGCCAGTGTTTTAAACTAATCCTCGCGTTTCATACAAGTTGAAATGTTAGTGTTTCATGACAAACGGCATTCAACTCTGTTCCCAATTTCGAAGGAATGAATTTCAGTGAGTTGTGAAAAGGGAAAACCCTTTGAATCCAGCAAAGGCAATTAATTTTTCTTTGATGCCTTTTCAAATTTCTTTGAAGTCAAAAGTATGAAGTCAAAATTATCTTGAAAAAACCTGCCTTGACCTTACAGCAAACCATAGCTTTCCGAAAAATCTTGCATTCCATACAAAAGCCGGGTGTTTGAAGTTGACAAAACTGAACACCGGAAAGTTAATGAAATGCGGCTGAGTTAGCCTGAAACAATGTAGGTTCACAACTAGATATGCATATAGTCTATATAAAATGTGATTCAAATCCGCAAATAAGAAATTTTTCAAATGTTAAATCGCCACACCAACATGAAATTTGTATCATATTGTATTCTTGTTGGAATTTACTCTTGGGTGGTATCCGGATTTCCCGTGAATAGAGAAAGCCAAGTTGAGATACTTGCTGATAAAGAATTATGGATTGAAAAACAAGCTAAGGATCTTTTAGAACACGATGAAATAAGCAGTCAAAACCTTAACGCCCAAATTATCGAAGAAAATTCTCAGAGAAACTTTTCGTGGAGCTTGGAGATCTTGTTGGACTCCTTTGTTGGAAAGTTGAAATCTTTTGTAAACGATACTTCTTTTGATTTCAATGCATTTGAGTTACAGCGAAATAGTCTTGAGCAAGATCTTGAAGCAATGGCTAATTTAGTACAGACATACGAGACGTCTAAGGATTCCCAAGAACAATATATCGTTGCAGAGTATGTATTTAAAGTTATGGCGGATTCGGTGGAAAACTTAAAGTATTATGGATCTTCCAAAGTCCCTGGACATCTCTTAGTTTACAAAATCCTCGAGCTTAATATCCGTGCCTTAGCGATGTATGATTCACATGGAGGTGTCGATCGTAAAATAGATGGATATAAGTCGAAAGTGATTCATCTCCATTATGCACTATACCATTTCTATAAGAAATTCAAGCTAATGTCAGATAGCTTCTCGGAGATGATTCTGACAGTTCACCAGCTGATGATAGATGCAGAGAGCACTCTTGAGGATTTGTGGAACTCCATTCAAAAAAATCGTTTAGGCGAGATTTCGGAGGATTAGAAATGCCGAGGAGGCGAAATTTGTTGGGGATTTTTTTTTTCAGTTCATCTGATATGGGGATCTTTTACCATTTTTCTCTTGGTGTAAATCTTTTCTTGATAAACAGCGTTAGTTTGTAAGATTGCTAAAGGAATCAGGGAGATGCTTTAACTCTAGTGCCGAGGAAAAATGAGCTAAGCTAAACAGGCAGAAAAAACAACTTTAATTTTTCATGTTGCTAATGAAACCTGCCTTGGCCTTCTAAAACATTCGATACTTGCTTTTTTTTTTTTTTTTTTGACTGATTTATCTGATTAAAATACATGATAATTACACATTTCTTGGCTTTAATATATGCACGTGGACAAAATAATAATAAAAAAAAGAATAAAGTAACAAAAACGTCAAACGGGTAATGCCACACGGTATTCGAAAATTTGACCATGCCTCAAGTATTAAGAACCCTTTCAACCTTGAGGTATTTTAAGATATCATGTCTTTTCACTTCTTATTTCTTAGTCATGAGTAATAAGATAGGTTTCAAGAAAATAAAAAAAAAGATAAGTCGACCGGCTGCTGGGAGACTCGACAAACGTTTATGTCAATCGTGCACCCTCAATTACACAAGTAATAAGTCCGATCAGTTAATTAAGTTAACTAAGAGATACAGAGTAACAAAAGAAATATAATTTTTCTTCGAAAATGATTTCTTTGACTTGTGGACGTAGCCGAATGCTGAATCTTCCGTCCATGCATAGTTTCCGCTTTGTCCTATACAAAAGCAAGCAAAAAAAATACTCAAGAGATTATAGTAGTTACCATGTTACATTCACTTACGCAATCTGAATGAAGCAGAAAAAAAGATTTTTTTTTAATTTGGAATATGACAAGGCTGCGTCAGTATACCAAGGATCGGCCTATATCATTTTTTCGAAAAAAAAAAAAAATACATTCACATTGGTTTTGGATCTTCTGCCCCAAACCGGTTAAACTTGTAAAGTTTCGGCGCCCCAAAAATATGATTTCCTGCACTTTGACCCGAGCCACGTGGGGCCTTGGCTCAATTTGCAGTTACGAGAGCAAATTACTTTCTGCGCGACATGACAATATGTACTAACAGCACTTTGGGCCAATGGATTTAAACTGAGCCATATAGAGAAAAAGTTTAGATCAAGAGATTTCCAAAAAATAAAAGAAGAAGAAAAAAAATGCTTAAAAACTTGGTGTGTTTGAAAATGCACCGGCCGCCTTTTTCGTGGCTTTATAGGATTTTCCGACGACCCTCGACGCAGGAATGTGCGTACAGTCACATGGCTCTTGACGAATATCGTCATCAATAAAAATAGGAATTTCGTGGGTATATCCATAGACGGGGATTACGCAAACACAGGGGCATATACGGAGCTTTTGTGCAGAGAATTTTGTTTTTGTAAACCTTTTTAATTTTATTCTTAATTGTAAATGCTCTAACTCAAACACTGATTGACTGACTGATTTCCCTGTTTATTAGATCTTTATCCAGATTGGATGTTCGTGCATCCAGAGATCCAATGAATCAGACGCATGCGGGTTCCCAAGTGCGGCCCCAATCTAATTCAAAAGAAAATAACAAAAAAAAAAAAAAAAAAACATGGAGCCGAGGGTCGACGAGACCAAAAAAATAAAAAAAGGCCCGGAGAAATGTAAGAAACGTAGGAATAAATCCGTCTTTATATTCGACAATAAAAAGCCTTTGGAGATTGAGAGCCCTTTTTTTTAATTTCCTATCTCTTCATCTTTTCAAATTGAAAAAACCACAAAAAAAAAAAACAAAAAAAACTGTGGAATATTACACCATCTAAATTTCCACTCATGCAATCCCGTCGGCACTCTTTACCCAATTATCGCACCAAAAGTCTCCGGTCGGCTGTTCGCGGTGTTGACTCTTGTGCACGTAAGACGTCAAGCTGCATGCACGTCTGGAGGCATGGTTGGGAGGAAAATTCCACGGCGACTAGTTTTTTTTTTTTGACTGTTTAGTCATCGGTTTTTTTTTTTGCCTCTTTGCCTTTTTTTTTTCACTACTCATTGTTACATTTATAAACAGGAGCGCCAAGCGCAACCGTTCTGTTTTTTTTTTTTTTCCCCTTTACAATTCTCATTCTTTCGCTTTTTCCTGAATCTGCTGCTTTCAGTGGCCTTTACCTATTTCCCGCCTAATTTGAAACACAAGCTTGGGCCTCGCACGTGATCCAGCCGCCCACCACCCTCACACTACACGCTCACTGAATAATCTCACCCCTAAAATATTATGGTGTCTGAATGGTCCCTTAATCCCGGCCCCAGTACCCGCTCACCACACGGCCAATATACACAAAACACTCCAGGTCACGTCCGCCTGCAAACGCCGCCTACGCCGCACCCCGTGTTTTCGCCTGCCGCCAGCAACTCACCCTATAGTGAGCAGCGCCAACCTCAAATTAAACACGAAAGCAAGCATCCGTTGCATCAGGCCCAATACGCGCCAGGCACGTACAAATCAAACCCGGTTTCGCCCGAGGTGCCGCTAACCGCAATGCCCCAAAACGCCATGCATTCGCATCATAATCTTAATCATAATCATAATCTTGATCACGATCACGATCACGATCACGACCATGATCACGCTCTGAGCTCGCCTGCGTTCGTTCAATATTCCCACAACTCGTTTCTCCTTGACCAGCTCGATGCAGGTTACTACGATGCTCCCAGCAATACCGGACAGGGTGCAACTGCGGCCAATTCCCAGGCACGCGGTAACACGGAATTCCAGCTCGATAGCATGGATTTCATTGCACCACACAATTTGGGACATGAATCGCGCGCTTTCCCGCCACTGGCGTATGTTGAAAACACTCCAGCGCTTGGACCTTCAGACAGAGCGTCACAGGGACTCACTAGTGTGCCGCCAGTGATGTTCCAGTCGCCGATCTTGCCCAGTCAGAACAGCAAGTCGTACAATCAGGAGCATTTGTTGCAGAAACAGCGGCAACAACAACGCCTGCGGCTTCTGACACCAATGTTACTGCTGCAACAGCAACAGCAACAACAACAACACTACCATCACCACAATCATCTGGAACAAGGTTTTACACCGCTAGTATCCCCCGCGGTCACTCCTCGTGAACTGCAAGTAAACTCGAACACGAATCACAATCATTATGCGCCTGCCCCAACAGACTTTGAGCCATTGACGTCGCCCGCGTTGAAGGCACAGCCCGAGGCAGACCGGCGCCGGCCGCTGGCCGCAATTGCTGGTGACGATTATGTACACGGCAGCTCTGCTAAACGTCGTACGCCACACCTGACGCCAAAGCTTCTGGGACAGCTGCTGCTGACGGCTCTGAAGATAAAGCGCTCAACATCATTTCGTAAGGCGCCACAGCAACAACTCGACTTCTCATTGGACACACAGCAACAGCAACAGCAACACGAAACTCCACAGCCAATACACAGTTCGGAACTGACGCCCATGTTACCGCCGCAGGGCAAGAAGGCTCAGATTGATCCGCCCCAACATATTTTCGGCTTTGGTTCTGCTTCAAACACAAACTCCAACTCCAACTCGTCGCCGGCGCCGGGCTTTGGACCCGGTATGCTCATGGGGTTCACAATGAACAGACTTGCCGAACATCAAGGTGCAGATGGTAACAACACACCCGGATCAGACTCACCGCTGGTTACTTCCCAGCCTTCTAGCGAGCGCGAGCGCCCGGCTCTTCCACACCGGGGATCCATGTCAGTGCCAGGATTTACCTCGCTGTCTGAAACCTCGCCTGTGCTTGAAGCCATGACTGGTGGAGAAAATGGCGATCAGGGCGAGCAAGGTGCTGGTAAACGCGATCGCTTCCCGGCGAAGAAAACATCCCATAAGATTGCTGAACAGGGCCGCAGAATCAGAATGAATCAGGCCGTGCATGAGTTGTCTCGCTTGATTCCAGATAAATTTCACGAGGGCGTGACGGTACCGTCCAAGGCTACTACCATTGAAATGGCTGCCATCTACATTCGCAACCTTCAACAAGAGATTGAGTCTTTGAAGAACCGCGATTGAAGCATTTGTATTTAGTTCTTTCTTTTTTTTGAATTTTTTTTTCTCCCTTCGATAGCATTAAACGATTATTTTAAGCGAACGCATCAATATACATATGAAATGAAGAAGATTCTTAACCAAACTAAAGAAAAAAGTGAATCTGTAATATGAAAAAAGCAAAAACAAATCCTTGGACGAGACCGGAGTCGAACCGGTGACCTTCTGCTTGCAAGGCAGACGCGCTACCAACTACGCCACACGCCCATTTTTGAATTTTTTCGCGGATTAAAATCTCAGTCGATCTGAAAAACTTTTGTGTACAGGATTTTAACATATTTCAATTTATCGTTTTTGTCTCTTCGTGTATACTTAAAGCTTGAAACTCACAAAAAGCAATCAAAGAGTACAAGAATTCTTAAGGAAACCTATCCATTGGGTCGATGACGTAAGATTCATTGTTGTTACAAATATGTATTAGATTGTTTTCTTTTGCTGTGGTACAGCGTGAAGGGGGCTTTGGTTCGCCAGTCGATATATTTTTGGGAGCTGGTTAGAGGTTTTTTTTCTATAGTTTATAGTTTTTAGAGAGTGATGGTTAGTATCATCTCTCTCGCCCTTTAATCAGATGTATCAGTCAAAAAAAAAATGAAGCAGTAAAAATAAGTATGATATGGACGAAACATTTCGTAATTACGCAACTTGTAAGACAAGGTATCGAATGTTAGTTTTGAAAAGTCAAGGAAAAAAAAGGAAGTTCTTTTAGTAAATCGAAAAAAACTCTTCCCTGCGTTCCATTATCGAAAATATCCCTTAATCTACAACTGATTTACCTCCTGTGCTTTAGCACTTGCGAGGAAATGATTTAATTTTCTCTCGGCTCAAATTCAAGACAAAACCTAGTTTGCAAATTATTCAATGCGCAATTCGTACACAATTTTGTTCTACAGTTTTTCAGTATGTTTAGGCCTACCGCAAAAAAACCAAAACTTCGATGATTTGTTATAGTAATTATTCCCATTATTTATTCTGTCTTGTGTCACTCTCACTCACCAGACATCATGTTTCGTCGTTTTAGAAAATCATACCACGTATCGAAAAATGTTATAAAGCGTTCTCGACTTGCGTTAGCAAAAAAGTTTACTGGCTGGACGTTGAGAACTCCGAAATTGAGCAAAGACATGGAGATTCACTTGTTGCTAAACTCTCCAAGAAGGAAATACAACGTGGCCTCTTCTTCGTATGAAATACTTGAGACGGATATTAGAGAAGTGGGGCTTCAAGGAATTCTTGGAAGATTTACGTTTATGACCCTGGGCTCGTCCGAAGAATCTGAAATCTCTTCTTTTGCAGATGTGTTTGACATGAAGTATATACTTCAAAATAATAATGTGATTTTCTCTCCATAAGAGAAAAAAAAAAGCCCACCTCGTTTTCATTGGAAATCATACATGACAGTTGTATTTTTGCGATCTGTTTTACCTGGTGAAAGACTCTATGAATACTTCAAGTCCACAAGAAAGCACTACAATTCATCTTCCATTTTCAAGAACAAGTGCTTTTGTGTTTGATATAAACTTGAACCTCAGAAATATCTCATATTTATAGATGATTTGAAACAAAGAAAAGGAGTCTATTTTTTTTTTTTTTAAATAATAAATAAACACCAGAGAGAAAGTGTACTTTTCAAATACAAATAATAGCTCTGCTCATAGTCGAACTGGTAAATTAAACGTTAGACCCAGGGTCACATTTTTCTCTCTCTTCTTTTTTAAAACTTCTGAAGGTTCATTGAAACCCCAATAGACCGTGCTTTCCCTAAACAAGAAGTTTTATGAAAAGTGTTGTGAATTGGTATTGCTTAGGATAAATTTGCCGGAACTAAACCAAAAGTACAATCAAAGTAAGGTAAAATTCAAGGTTAGGTTGAAGTCAGGGAGAGGCATATTTTATAAGATTCATAAAAACCTAAAAGAATTACAAAAAAGGCTCCAAAAGCATATCTATTCAAAAACTGTGAAGCGCCTTTTTCTAAGGCCACTTTATTTCTTCTTAGAACACAACTTCTTTTTGGAAGTTGCTTTGCCAGCAGCCTTATTTTTCTCGGCTTCTTCTGCCTTTTCCTTTTCCTTACATGCAATATATTGAGGATGCTCCATAATATATCTCATGTGCTCATGCGAATAAACAGGACCATTAAAGTTACAGTCATCAGGGCCATGGCCCAAGAAATTCAACTTTTTTTCTTCTTGGCCTGCCTCTTCTCCATATGCACCTTTAGCAATAGCAGTGACTGATGCAGCGGCAATAAGTAAAGCAATAGGGGTGGATCTCATTTTGGACTTAGTGAATCAAAGATACTTGTACTAGACTGAAAATTATAAGGAAGAAGAATTTGCTCACTTTAAATAGATTCGAGCTTGAGATTCAAAAAAACTTTTTCGAAAATGAGGGGCTGGAGTCGGTCTCTGAAACCACCACTAATCAGGGCGGTGCTACAAGTATCATATTTCTTTGTTCTAGACAGGGGTAATTTTATTTGCATTGTGAAATTTATGTTCCATAACAATAGGAAATTATCGCATAGACGAGAACAAATAATGAAGATATGATAGCCGTCTATAAAAATTCTGATTTCTAATGTGTTTGACTCTATGGTTTCTGGTATTTAGATTTTACCTGGAAGCGTATCCTAAAGTGTGAGTCCCTGGGGATGATAGGTTTTGAACGATTTATCTAATTTTAATTTTTTTTTTAAATTCGGACCAAGACTTTTTCCATGAAATGGTATTAATTTCATGAGAGTGCGTTGATTCATGAACAAAATCTTGGCATTCAACAAACTTTGAACAATGAAGAGCTTGCTGAGGTATGTGATGAAGTTGGTTTGAAAAAGGAGCGAGGTAGTAAATATTCTTTTTGATGAATTTTTTTTAAAGAAGCAAATCATGATTAATTCAGTCAAAGAGAGATATAGAGAATGAGAAACTGAGTAAATCATTACTACCTTAAAGCTGTATGCTTTGGAGAAAACAAATAAGCCGGTTCCTAATCTGTTTTTTTTTTTTGTTTTTAAAAAAAAGCCGAATGGTTTAATAGGAAAACTTCTTACTGGCGAATCTTGCCGTACCTTTTTGTTTTAAAAGAAACAAATCGTATTACAGGAAAATTCTATATGCAACTATAAAAACCCATTAAACGTCTGAGTCATGTACTGAGTTACTGAATTCTCCGACTTTGCCATACCTTAGAATTCTCTCCTTACATCACCCGCTGTGTAGATACATATCAACTAGTCAAAGCTTGACAAAAGAGGGTATTCAAATCCATATTTGTCACCGCAACGAACTTTACGTCATCGATTCAGTAAATACGTCTCCTTCGAGGCCAAATTCTATTTCGGGTACAGTAAACGCAACTTTAATGACCGTATTATCAATTTTGAAAAGTTTTCTGAAGTTTTTGTCGACTAATTCGGCTTGTAAATAGGAGAACAGTGCAAAATATATTTTGTAAATTTGATTTAAATTGATATATCAAAGCACACGTTTCAATGATCAGAAATCGGTTTCGTGGTCTAGTTGGTTATGGCATCTGCTTAACACGCAGAACGTCCCCAGTTCGATCCTGGGCGAAATCAGTTTCTTTTTTTATTTTTTCCTACTTCTTATCGCCCATTTGTTTACTGACTACTAGAGGCAAGCTCCAAAAACATCAATTTCATCAAATGTTTCATTTCATCTATATACAATTATTTTTTCTCCTTTGGCAAACCCTTAGGTTTTTTGCTTGCAGCTAAGCTTTTGGCGTAGCCAGTGGCCGACTTCAAATCCTTTTGAGCCTCCTTTGCACCAAGCTTAAATTGGTAAAATACACCGTGTTTCTCCCTAAGCTGCTTCTTCTTCTTTTTAACTTCCCTGTGAATTATACCAATTTGTTCGTCGTATGGAATTCCGGCCTCGGCTTCAGCAAGAGTTTCCTTACCAAATAGAAGATCGAAAATGCGGCCATCTGACCAGAAAAAGCCCTTTCTATCAACAATCCAATTTCTATTGGCGGTTTTCTCCTTAAGCACAAAGAAAAATAACGATTTGTCTGCAGTGCCATAGAACCCTTTTCCTGTCCATACTCTTGCCTTATCTCTTCTAGCCAAATCTTCTAATGGCACCGTATACATGGGCGTGGGTCTTCCGGGAATCAAAGGGTAAGATGTGAATCTGACATGCTCTACGGGGCCAGGCAAGTACCAGATTCTTCTAAGAAGTCTGATGGGGAAAGTAGCGAAATGGTAGGCGGCAAAAAGAGCAACAAAGCCCAACGATCCGTAGGTCAACAAATCAATACCAAACTGTCTTCTTCTAAACGGAATTGTCAATTCCTGCTCATTCTCGTCCCATTTTTTATTGGCATTAAACCACGCGTATTCTAGAAGCACGCATCCGTAAATTGTGAACATCACTGCACAGCAGAAACAGCCGAGGAAATAGAGACGATGCGGCTCGGACTCATAAATAAGTTCTGGGTTCACTTTACTCTTCAAGATCTGCACCACACGGCTAAACGGCATTTTGGGGCCCACGCGAGGAACTCCAGGTCTGGGCAAAAGAGTGGGCACGTTTTCTTTCGCCAAGGGGAACATCGGCATCCGGTCTCTCACGGTATTTGTCTGCTCGGCCTCTCCTGGAATATGCTGTTTCAAGTGTTTCCACTCACCTTGGGATGGAAGGTTTTTTTTGGGATCAAACGATTCTGGAAGTTTCGAATTGAGCCGAGGGAAAACGGTGGAAAACGCTCTTCTACTGCTAGTTGTAGCAGGAAATATGCGGGTCATACTAAGACCAGGACCAGGCCCTGCTAAGCGACGAAATAGACTGCTCATTACCAAACAAAACAAGAATAAGTTTGTGCAATTTTTATGCAATGAGTTTCTAACTGATCGTATCTTGAGCTTTCTCGATGGCTGGGCTCACCAATGTTTCACGACATTTTGAGCGCGACAGGTTCCGGCCTGCACCGATGGGAATATCCAGCATTGAGCCTGGGAATAATGATTTGTAGAAACATGCTTTAAGAAAGAAAAAAAAAAGAAATGACAATAGAATAGTTTTTCTGTTAATGAATATATCACTTACTTTGGCTTACCCTCGGCACGCTTCAATTGCACGGGTCGCAGCCCAACATACTTACCGTTCATTTCCTTAAATGCCTTCAAATAGTCATCTGCAGATACAAACGCCACAAAGCCATACCCCCTATTTTTCTGAGTCTTAGTATCTAATGGAACACGTGCTTTACTCAAACTGGCATATTTGGCAAACGCTGCCGTCAATATTTCATCGGTAGCATCGTCACCCAAGTTACCCACAAATAAGCGGAAGTGTTTTGGGTTCCACACATCCTTTCCGTTGCTTTTTTGATCCGCTCCTTTCAATTGGCCCGGTTTTCGTTGTGTGCTATGAAGAAAATCTTCGGCACGTTTCCCACTGGCCAAACGACGATCTGAAGATTTCAGATTATACGTCTTTTTCCTGTTGAGTGGGTCTGGTTTAGGTACCATGGCTAAGAGATTCGTGTGCGATTTAAAAAAATATTGTGGAACAAAAACTTTTTCTAATTATGAAACAGAGTTGAGACAGATCTGAAACAATGTCAAAATCCTAAATTATATGAAGAAAAAAAAATGAGTGACAGCTGTTTCTTGTAATTATACCGTGGCTGCGAAATTGAGCTGCGGGGGGAGACTGAGGGTATTTATACTTAGGAGGCCTGCGCGCAGCTTCACCTAAAAGCCAGTGCGTCTCATCGCCGCGAACATGGCGATGTTTTGGAATAAGGAATAATTTTACGATATTCCAGCACTGATTTGTCGTGGCAGCTAAGCAAACACCGGTGATACCTAACGATATTCCGACCTCGATATTTTTGCTTTTTCTCAATATACATTCCTAGCGATATCATAGAATATCCTACATCCACCTGACATTCTGAGGGCTTCCAACAGACTGGATCGAAGCAACGAGCACTCATTTCTATATTGAAAAAGCATAATTATTCAAATTATTGATAGCGGAAAAGAAGAGAAAGAAAAAGAATATCATAACATGTTTATTCTCTCGCAGCTATCGGATTTGGTGCGTGTGCCTCCACAGCTGTTCAACATGCCGATCCATCACGTGCTCCACAATGAATTGCACCAGAAATATTCGAATAAGGTGATCACAAACGTGGGCTTGGCTGTGTCGGTATGGGACATTCTGGAAATCAAGGACGGTTTACTTAGACCTGGTGATGGTGCATCTTACGTGGAAGTTAAGTTCCGCATGTGTATTTGGAAACCGTTTATAGGTGAGATATTATGTGGCTGGGTGGCCGATTGTTCGCCTGAAGGAATCAAGGTCCGGATGGAGTTTTTCGAGGAAATCTTCATTCCAAAGGACTACTTGTTCGAAAGTTGCATATTTAAGCCCGTGGAGAAGGCGTGGGTGTGGAAACCAGATGAAGAATCCGAGTTGTTTCTTGATATCAATGAGAAAATCCGGTTCCGTGTTGAGGAGGAGATCTTTGTAAATATCAAGCCGCAATCCAGTACCGAGGCTTTGGGGTTGGATGAGGCTCCTAATAAGGCTCCGCCATATGCATTGATTGCCTCGTGTCAAACCGACGGCATGGGCTGTGTGTCGTGGTGGGACTAAACTGCGAAGTTTAAATCGTAATGTTATATATACATATAAATATATATACAAATATGGGTGGTGGTTGCTTGCATCATTGTGTGTATTCTTCTTTAGTCGTGTAATTATCCCTTCTTAGTTGTATTGCATATACTGCGACGTGGAGCTGAACTTCAGGTTACCCTTGATCACCTTTTCCACGGCCTGCAAGAAATCTTTTTCGTTGGCCACCTTTCTTCTAGCACGAATGGCAAACATACCGGCTTCAGTACACACAGACCGCAACTCAGCACCGGTGGCGTTTGGACACAAGCGCGAGATTAATTCCCAACGGATATCCTTCTCACAACTCATGGTCTTGGCGTGGATCCGGAAAATATTGGCACGGCCTTCCAAGTCAGGCAAAGAAAACTCCACTTTACGATCGATTCTTCCTGGACGCAACAATGCCGGGTCCAATGTGTTGGGTCTGTTAGTGGCAAACATAACCTTAATGTTTCCACGTGGATCGAAACCGTCCAATTGCGTAATCAATTCCAACATTGTACGTTGAACCTCGTTATCACCACCTGCTCCATCATCAAAACGGGCACCACCAATTGCGTCCACCTCATCAAAGAAGATAATACATGCCTTTTTCGTGCGTGCCATCTCAAACAATTCACGCACCATCCGTGCACCTTCACCAACGTATTTCTGCACCAACTCGGAACCAATGACACGGATAAATGTGGCGTCTGTTCTATTGGCTACGGCACGTGCGCAAAGTGTTTTACCGGTACCTGGGGGCCCATAAAGCAAGATACCCTTAGGAGGATCAATACCCAACTTCACAAAACGCTCGGGCGAAAGGAGCGGGAGCTCAACAACCTCGCGCAATTTTTCGATTTGCTCTTTGCATCCACCCACATCGCCGTAGGTAACGTCGGGTTTCTCCTCCACCGTCATCATCGTCACTGAAGGATCGATCCGTGGCGGCAACGGCAACTGGATTTCGTATTTGTGACGATCCACACCGACACGCATGCCTTCCTCGATATCCGTGGGAGACACACGCTCGCCCAAACCCACAACGAACTTTGCGATTTGCTTGATGTTGATCACGTATTTTTGCTTGTTGTCGGCATTGGCAAGGAAATCCAACGTTGGAGGCGGCGCAGTGGCCTCAATGATTTTGGTGCACCGGGCCACTTGCAAAGGTTGTTCCAGCGACATTCTTTGCTTGTCGCCCATCACATCCCATAAATGAGGGGCGGCAAGCCCGGTATCAGATTCCTTAATGCCGATATTTTCCTTGATCCGTTCCTCGATTTTCTTCAAGTCCGCCTCGATTTGCTTAAGCGAAGTGGCATAAGGAGCAGCGCCATATGTTTTTAGCACCTGGATATCGCCCTCACTTAAGGGCACCACTTTATCATTTTTCTCGTCGTCTTCCTGTGGCGCAACGTACTTATCCCAGTCGGCTTTAGGCGGCATTTTCAGGGGTCTGTGTTTTTTTTTTATTTATATATTAAGTTGTCTGCGTTTTTCTCTTCTGATTAAAAAGAAAAAAAAGAATTATTTTATTTCTGTTCTTCGTTATAAACAATTGGGGGTGTTTTCTTTTGAAGTTAGTGTATATGAGAGAAGTTGCCGCTGACAGTTTCACTTCAACTTCCTGCCTCACCCGCGTGCCCTTAGTGCGTGTGAGCGAATCGCCACTGCGTGCGCTTACCAAAAACTCCAGGACGGGTTGATTGATTAAGTTTGGGAATCCGGTTTTTCTTATTTATTTCTGGATTTTTTTTCCTTTCTTTTTTTCATTGTTTTTCATTGTTTTTCTCTTAGATTTATTATTGAATCTCATATGGGCTTGTGAATAAGTAAGGAAATTTAATGATTTGTCTGCTTCTCAAATCTAATCAAGCATTACGCTGCGCTTAAATGCAAAAAGATGATACCCTCTCCGTGCCTATGTTGTAATATCGTAAACATTTTTCGGTTTTTTTGTTTTTCTGAATTAATTGATCGAATATCTTGCGTGATCTAAATAATCTGATACATTTTTTCGAATCTTTTGTTTCATTTTGCTATCCTTTTCCTAAACCTATACTCTATTTTAATTTACATTTTAGCAGACCCGTACTTCTTAGGTACATTTGCTGCAAAAATACCATTATCCTTTTTATATTCCTTTTTTCTTGACCACTTTATTTTTAAATAGATTTCTTGATCAGTGCTTTTCTCAATTCAGGTCTCCTCCCTCCGAGTTCTTGAACAACTCGGTGATTTCCAAGGTGAGTGTCTCGATATCTTTCTCTTGACCCGCAAAAGGGTTAAAAGACACGAGCTTTTGGCTCAACGTCTTCAACTTCAGAAGGTAGCTTTCCAACTTCGGCACAAACCGGCGTGGTTTTGACTTACTGTTAAGCAAAAACTTGAGGAGATTGATCTCAAGCTGGACGTTTGTGTTGAAGTCGTTCAAACGCAACATCAAGTCTTTTTTATTTTCACACGTGCGCAACAACCTTAGGAGCGAGTCCGTACTATACTCCACCACTTTGAAGAACTTAAGAAACCAGAAAAGCGAGTATATCGACGTTCCGCCACAATCTTTTTTATCAGACGCCTCCGAGAGCAAAAGACTGAAAGATGTCGACAAAAATTGCAATGTGAACTGCAGAGACTCTGTAGACAGGAGCTGGTCGAGCTCAATTTGAAGATAGTAGTAGTCCAAATGCATCAATCCAGTGAAGTTCTGAAGAAGCGACAGCTCGGCGTATTCTGTATGTAACAACAGCTGAAATCCTACACGCCATCTCTCCATATCGGCAGAGAATTGGGTCAAGGCATCTTTGTGCACAGGAGCTAAGCCCAAGCGGTATGAAATCATGCAGTCTTGTAGCATATGAAGCGTAACGGATAACGACATAAATTTAGCTGACCGTTCCAGCTCACCTGTATGAAGCGCGTCGGCAAAATCCGACGATACTTTGATAATACGGGTCGGTATAAACTGACTTGGTTTATCAAGTACGAGTGATAGTTCTTTGTCCAAGTTGAAGACGGTCCAAAAGCAGCGTTTGCGCATACATGCATTAGTCTTGCCCGAGAAATCTGTCAAAAACACAATAAGACGATTGAGGAACCCAACAATGTTCCAGATTAGATTGATGTTGCCCACATTTACTGCATAGATACTCAAAAGAATAAGGAGATGAGCCTTATGAAGATCCTCCTCAGACTTGATATCGTAGCTGATCATATCCACAATCAGCTCGACAAATGTATCACTAAACACTTCGGCATAATGCTGCGTATTGAAGTTTGTATCGTAAACAATACATCCTATTGCCATCACCAAATACACGTCAAGCCCTACAAGTGTCTCGTTTTGAAACAGAAGACCCTCAAGTTTCTTGGTAAATTCGTGTCGCGCGAGAAACGGGTACTTCCACTCGTAGTTGGCAAAAAACGTGTGCACAAACGCTGACGGCAAGCTGACATCGGCAATTGGTCTTACTGCCAAAAGCTCGTTTTGCAAACTATCGGCAGGGCGCTCCTCTACACACATCGACATGATATTCCTACTAACACTGGCCGCCGGTTTGCGCCGCGACATCGACGCTGCCGTGGCCATACGTGAATGTGTGCGTGAGCTGCCAACGCCACTGGGACCGCCATTAGTAGCACGAGTGTTTGCACCAGGGTCGATATTCCGAAACAGCTCGGCGCCATCGTCCGCAACTATAACGATATCGTTATCGTTATTATCGGCACTATTATTATCTTTATCTTTATCTTTATCGCTATCTGGGTTTACGAGCGACGCGATAAGGATCGGCTGCCGTGTTTCAGCTGCCGTACTTCCAGAGCCGCCAGGTTCTTTAGCGTCTCCCGGGCTTTCAAAATGGAGCCGTCTTTTCCGCCGGTCGATATACTCACATGCCGTTTTCAGTCGCCGGCAATATTCACAGGAGGGATAAGTACGTGAACATTTCTTTTTAAGCTTATAGCAACGGACACAGTTTGAGTCATGGTGAGTAGTTGAGAGCTCAAGCGGGAGTCCGTCAGGCTTTTGAATTTCTGCTCCTGGGTCACGCGCCGCTACACTGGCTGTGGTGTGCTTAAACTGGTTAGGATTTTTGTATTCGATCTTGAATTTCAGGGCCACTGCCCCATTTTTCATGAGCTTCTTATAGCAAACGTCCATGGCTCAAGGTTGGGGCAAAATAAAAATAGTATTGAAAAAAAAGAAAATTCAAAAACAACAGGGCACCAGTGCTAGTAATAAATTTTTTTGATGAATATTTTTGCCCGCAGGTTCTGACCCTTATTTGAAGGGCTCACAGGGAAAATAAAAAGAAGAAAAAAAATTGGACAAATTTTGTGGCCGGGTTTATCTCGGCTGGGGAATATGTTATCGTTATATGTGAAATGATGCTAACGGCGCTGCTGCAAGAAAGAAACCGGCTGCTGGAAGGATCACCGGGCGGGGCCGAAGCCATCGTCGGGGGGTAAGCTTAACGCGGAAACCACCGGATTGCCTGCACTCCAGTCCCATTTACTCACTACATGCAGGAATATGAGCGTTGGAACCGGAACTGGGGCTGCGTTTTCTTGGAGCAGCCTATCCTGGAAAGTTTGGACGACTGCAATTTCTGCGTTCATGTACGCATTTCCGATGTATTTCTTTGTTTGATCTTTGTATAATTTCTTTACAGTAAGGTTCAAATTTCCCATCAATTTTACAAAAATTGAGCTCATGGGAAAAATTCATCTACATAAATCCGTTACCGGCTGCTTTCAGTAGTCAACACCGAGAAAGCAGTGAAATTGATTCGGCTATTATAAAGGGGCCGAATATGCGAGCGAATCACTTGAGTCACAAATAGCCTTATGGGATTTTTTTTTTTACTTGCAGTACAAAGTCTAACCTTTTTCGCAGGTGATATTGGAGGCGGAATTAAAGTAACGAGAAAGCTGTGAAACAATAAAAGCTCAACGGACACATAAACTCATAACTCCGGGCCGGGCATCCCTCTCCGATAAGGCATGTTTAATCCTGTGTATCATTTCTCACCCGCTTCTAGTTTCTATTTCATTCTTCTTATTTTCTCTCTCTCGTTCTATTGGGTGGGGTAGGTATTGTTTCAAATCCCAGATATTTTTGATTATTTTCCTCATTCTAATTTTGGCGGAAGCCAAACCGCGTTTCATGGTTGGTGTTCAACAGTTTTTTGCAGAATTACAAGCTCACAAATTTTGAGAGGATCTTTCAATTTTTTTGGCTTTTCGCTTTTGTTTCTATTTATTCAATATTGCTTCGCTGTTTGCTTTCCGCCGGCAAAGAAACACATAACAATAGGAATGAACAGCTGCTGGTTCTCGTTTAGGAAATTGATGCTGAACGGCTAAAACGGAAGCAAGCACCCCATAAATTTTCATTTGCGGAATAGTGAATGACTTGCTCCATTGAGAAATAACATCGATAAGTTTTTTTATTTTTTTTATTTTTTCTTCTTTTGATGGGAGAAGTAGTACATGTGTCTCTTTGCGAATACAGTACATCACTGTCAATTTAATCTCACTCCTAAAAGTGTCTTATTTTTTGGATTTGTTAATTTGAATCATTACTCTTGTGACAAACGTTTAATTTTGCTCGACAGTTGTTTAGTTTTACGGAATGAAAATTGGTATTTCTCCCTATAAAGTTGATGTGGGCACCGATTCAAATCATCACAAAGGTACACCATAAAATTAAGACGAAAGGGTTTTCAGATAATTCAATTGATGACGTTGCCATGAAGAAAATAATATAAATACGGACCATTCGAGTGTGAATATTTTCAAGCAGCTCCCTGTATTTCTGACCACAGAAAGCTTCAAAACAAACCCAAATTTAATCCAGTCGATCATTCGATCCTCGCTTAGTTGAATGTCAATCCTTTAATCCTATACTCCTCGCAATAACGATCAATGAGGTCCTTTACATTTTGAAACCGATCATGAAGATTAGTTTGAAATACGTTAAGTTGCTCGAGATCCTCCTTTTTGGCACGATCAAAGAAGTAGATCCACTCAAGAGGATCGATTTCTCTGATGTTAATCTTGCAAATATTGCGTACATTTCTAGCATTGCAAACGAGCTTAACCTGGTCTAGCAGGGAAAGATTATGAAATTCGTCGGCATCTTGAAGTTGGTTCTCTACTTCTCTCAACTTTTGCATGATCAGCATTAGTTTATCCAGTGTGGCCATATATCTTTCATCATGAGGAAGGTCTCCTGGCTCCATCGTTCCAAAATTAAATTCTTCAAATATACTGTGAGTAGACTCAGTACAATCAATATTCAGGGTCCCGTACGCTTCACTTTTTCCTAATTGGCCCTTGAAGCTCCCGGCAAAACAACAACAAAATTCATCAACAAGACCCCTCTTATCAATTCCTGGCTTTGGAATTAGTTGGCCTTTGGCCATCTTTGGCATAGTTGTACCTAAAGCAAAGATCAAGGTAGCGAAATATCTCAGCACAATCATTTAGATCCAATCACTTTTCAACCTTGATTTGTTTTCCTTTTTTAAATCGATTTTTTCAGAGAAAGAAGACTTATTTTATACCTTACTTCTGGATGCTAATGGATTGAAGATGCAATGCGGCCAATGATTTAATGCTGGTTTATAATGGATTTCTTGATATTCATTCTTGCTTTTTTTAATTAATTTTCTTATGGCGAAAAAGAATGAACAAGAAAAACTCAAATCAATAAGATCGGCAAGCCGAAAAAAACAAAAAAAAAAACAAAAACACATAATAAAACCGTTTATACGTTATTCGGAATTCACCGAGAAGTCTGGTAGCAAGCCGAGATTATTATTCGACAATAATAAGGCCAATATTTGACTTTGAAAGGGTACAAAATAATTTTTTATACTTACAATATCTTGGCAAAACTTCAGCTGACCACTAATATATCTCGACTGTTTATCAAGTTCTTAATAATCTTTTCTTCGCCTACCTCAAAAGCAATACATGGCTTACCAAAAGTTTAAAGAATTATTTGTTTCGAACCATTTGGGTGTACTTATCATCATGATCTGTTCCAAGTAAAAGACACAATTACCTTTATTTCCGTCAGTTATACGTTCATATCAATTGTCCCGATTTCAACTTGTATTGTATTTCATGTTCAACACGAAAACTCTTGGCCATTGTATACATATCTTTAAATTGCTCATTGGATTTGTGTGCAATATTGTTTCTAAGCTAGGGAATGTGCAATTAATTGTTTTAAAAAAAGCCTGATTAGAAGTTCCCCCAAAACAAAACATCATTGAAATTTCAAAAACGACGCTATTTGGAAAGGTCAAAACAGTACTGCTCCAAATGCAGACCTCTTTTATATGGTATAACTTGAAGAAAGTGAGAACAAATTTACAGACTTTCTTTCGAAATCCAGTCTTCGTCACTTCTTGACAATAACTTGCGATTGAACTAGGTGAAAGTCAACCTCCTGATTCACTTTAGAAAATACCATAGGCTCCTATTTTGATAAGCTGTTTATACGCACTTCCACGTAAGTCTAACTTCTTTATCTTGAGTTATTGATAGTAGCTTTTCTCTGTGAATCAGAGAATCTGGGACATTTAATAAATTGATTTTCTGGAAAAAAATAAATAATACATCATATTGCGGTTTTTGATGAGTCATTTTTTCGACTCAGATTCTTCAAAATCCAAGAAAATGACAACACAAATTCTTGGTACGGGAACTTATTTGGAAAGTTTTCTCATTTAAAGACTTGATAAGACAATAGAATAGTGAGATATTGAAGTATCCAGTATCATGAACAAAACTATGTTCCAGGAACTTTTACCCTATCTGATTTCTCATAAAGAAGTAATAAAGTATGAATGATGTCAAGAAGTACCTCGTTAGAAAACACTTACAATCCTTTTAAGGTTCGAAAAGCCATGACCCTAGGTAATTCGTTCTTTAGTTCAATTGGTTTCCGAAAGTTCACAAGTCCGTCACCATCCTCCTGAATAGCTTAAATCTTGTTTTTGTTACAACTTCCGAACACTTTTTGGAAATCTAAGTAGGGTCTAATTTGCAAACTCCGTCCAACCCCAATTCAATAATGATTTTGAAACACAGTCAATTTTCTTACAAGTCTGTAACCATGCCAAACTCTAATTATCCATTCAATATATACAAGACATCTACGCCAAGGCCTCCTCCGCAGCCACGGGTTCACTTTGCGCTCCCGATACAGCAGCACGCTCCAGGGCAAACGCAGCCAACGCCATTTCTCTCATTTCGTCCAACATCACGCTCTGAAGCTTTGGGGTGAAAGCAGGCAACGTTTCGTGTGTGACCAAATCCTCGGGCCAATGCAGGTCCTCGCCCTTACGCCAGAGTGACTCCCAAAAAGCAGTGGTGTTCTCGAGCCCAAACTCCTCGATCACGTGCGCCAAATCAGCGACCGCTTCTTGTGTATATGCTGGACGATACTGGCCCGAAAACCACGTGTTACCGTCGACGTTTTTCTTTCTCATGGCCTTTGCCTCTTTGGCCAAAGCCGTGTCACGGAGCTTACGCAACTCAACGAGCCCATGGTAGGCGGCCACCGCGTAATCGTAATTGGCGAAATTGACCACACACATTACACGCCAGAGATCGTTTCGGCGGCTAGGTTTTCTGTTTTCCCAGTTGGGACGCACAAACTGGCCGTCAATCTGTTCTTGGTGGAATCCTGGCACTTGCGAGTAGAGCACCTGGCCCGAAAATAGGTTTTTGTACATGACAACTTGAGGCGCCAAGTTTAAGCGCTGCAATTCGTCGGCCGTTTTTGGCTCCTTGGCGATCCGTGCTCCGTGCTCCTTACGCGCCTTGATTTGTTTCATAAGAAACTGGCGCATTTTCTTCTCGGCCCTCATTTTGACGTTCGCCATTTTGGACGGTGTGGGGTGTGGGGTATGTGGTGGAAATTAGAAATATGAAATCGTCTAACTATTTTTTTTTTTTTTTCATCATTACTTCCGCTTCATTTACTTCTGCGAATCTGATGCACGTGATCACGAATCACGTGACTAAAATACAATGCGCTGCGGCGCGGCGCGGCGCGCTCAATGCTCAACGCTCAGTTAAGGTTTTATACCTGGCTTCAAGCTCCAGCCTCCACCGAGAATCAGGCCTCACAGGCTCCCCAGATTTTGACTTCCAGTAATAATACTTTCGTTCCATAAAAACAATTGTTCCTTTTTTTTTATTTTCTTTTTTTTTTTTTTCAAATCAATTGTTTCATTTCAAATAAAAATAAATCCATGTCGTTTGCATTTGCCGTGCTCTCGCTCGTGGCATTTTTCGCTGCGTTTTCAGCTTGGTCGTTCAAGTATCTTTTCAATCACCACATGATCCGCAATTATACCCACCGAACGCACTATGCCAAGGCCCAAATCAACACGATTCTCGAGCACCAGCTCAATGCCGTGCACGGGTGCCGGCTCCTTACTTTAGAGCTTGATTCAGACTCGGATGAACAAGTTGCAGAGCAAAATTCAGGGCAAAATCCCCATTTTCCATCGAGACCGGGCCAAAACTGGACCAAATATGGCCAAGATTCAGCAGAAACAGGCGCTTTCAGTAATCGCGCCTGGCACTATATAGTCGGGGTGCTTTTCTCGACCGTAATCACGCTTTCGTGTGAATTGGTGCTTATTCTTATGATCCAGCTTTTTGGGTCTGTTCAACTAAATGTGGCAGTGTTTCGTTTTGTCATCACGGCATTGGTTGTGCTTGTAACGCTCGTGCAGCCGCCGCTTATCATAGTGCTTTTTGTAAACCAACATATTATGCCTGGGCGCAGCTATAAATCGCCGAAATCCGTACTACAAACAACCGCTATTCTTGCGCTTTGTGGTGTTTGGTTTGTTGTTCTTTCCCGGTTTGGCGCCCTAGCGCAAGCGCTTGGCCCAATGGCCGAACGGCTGTTTCTAGAAGAAAAAACAAACGAGGTGGTTTTGGCGGGAATCACAATCACCGCGGTTCTTTCCGGCGTAGGATGTATGCTGACGCCAATCCGCAGTTTCTGGATCGATAACGTGGCGCTGCTCACAAAAACCCCGGTTTTCAAGGGCTCCGTAGATGAAACACAGCTAAACGAGCTCATTCAATCGTATAACTCGACAAAAATGCTCCGTGAGAAGCGCCAGAAAGAACTCAATTCGCTTCTTGCGGCAAGCGGTGGCACGATTTATAATGCGCCAGAACCGACATCTGTACGGCTGCTTAAGGGCAGCGGGCGTCAATTTCTAAATCGTGTACAATCTTTCACTAGTCTTCCAGGACTTACCGGTAATGCTAGTGAGGAGGATGAGCTTCGACGTGAAATTCTGTCGTTGCGCGAGCTCCAGGACCTGATCTACACGGATTTGTCCAAAAAAATCGACGTTTTTTTGAGGGAAAAGCAGCAGTCGACTGCCGCCTCTTCAGCTTCAATGCAACATTTGCGTTTGGGAAAAGTGGTTGCTATTTGCAACTTGCTTTTTTCCATTTACTGTGTTTACAGAATCGGCAATGTTTTGCTTGTGCGCTTGCCGTACCACTACTTCTGGAGCCTGACTGATTTGCACAGAGAATCCAATATCATCGACGATAAAGACCTGTCGGAAACCCTTAATAAAAATACAAAGGACGCTCTTGCAATCACCATAGCTAAAATCATCCAGGGGCTTTTTGGGTATTTGCCCATTTCGGAAACTCAACTTATTAATCAGGTCAGTTTCATTCTTTCCGGGTCACTTTTTGTCTGTTCGTTCCAAAACGTATTGGTCACGTTTAAATCGCTAGGCCGCTTGCTTCCTACGGCAACAAATGTCAATACCAATGTGAAAACATGGGTCAAGCATTTGATTGTAAGCGAGTTCTTGGCGATTTACGTGATTGCAACTGCGCTTCTTATCCGATCAAACTTACCACCGGAAATTGCTGCCCTGGTTCTGAAAATCCTCTCCTTATCTCCGGTATCCACCCCTACTTCCTCGGCCCAGATGCGTAGTGAAGTGGAATTCATCGACATGTGGTTTGATAAAGTATTTGGCGTGTCCTGCGTGGTGACGTTTTTGATCATTGCCATGAAACTTTTCATCGAGAACGATAGCATTTACGAGGGAGGGTATGACGAAGAAATGATCATAGAGGATAACTCCGCCCTCAAACTATCATGAGATTCTTTTTCATCTTTTTTTTTTCTTATTTTCAATTCTCTCTCGACTTTACTACAAGCTCAGAATTTTACTACCTACAAACCTTTTTGCTTTTAGTTCAAGACGACGATTTTTCTAAGAACTGAGTGCACTGACCGTTGCTACTAGATTCAGTTCGTAAATGGGTCGCACTTTTTTTTTAACTCCGGTTGTGTCCTCGTTTTAAACTCCGGTTATATGCTCATTTTTAACTCCGAATGCAGACTATTTTTATATCCTGGCTGCATTCGAAAACATTTCTAATGCGGTAACCGAAAGCGGATCTTACCCGATTGAAATCATATGCGCTCGCTCACTCAATCACTCACTCGCCGATGCCCCACATGTGGGCCGGCACATAAGCTGGAATTTAGCTGCGTTTTGCGGAGATCTCGCGCAGCCAACCTGAATAGGTAATTCTTCTGCGTCCGAGTTGTACATGTACATACTGCCCCCATTGAATCACGAAAATGATGACGAGGATTGGAAGTTGATGCTGTCACAATCTCAAATATTTTCCAGTATAAAAAGGCGATGAAACGCCCCGTTTTTTGACCAATTATCTCCACAAGGAAAAAAACAGAACAATCATACAACATGTCCATAGTTCATACCACAGGCATCTCAGCCAAAAACCCCGAACGGTTCAGAAGCAACATTGACGACTCGAAAAGGCTTTTACTCCCCGGAGTTCAATTCCCAGAAGATAGCTCCAAGCCTGTAATCACCAGTGAATCGGATGTGGCGATTATTGGCGCTGGTTTTGGAGGATTGGCATCGTCTGTTATGTTGAAACGGAAACTCAAGACAGATAATTTTGTCGTTTTTGAAAAGCATGCTAACTGGGGTGGTACGTGGTGGGCCAATACCTATCCAGGGTGTGCTAGCGATATTCCGGCTTTATGGTACTCAATCCACAGTGAGCTTAACGATAATTGGAGCGATTTGAGACCGCCACAATATGAAATGGAAGAGTATATTTTAACGGTGGTGGAGAAGTACAAGTTGAAGGAAAAGACAAGGTTCAACACTGCTGTGAAAAGCGTCGTCTATGACGAAAATGCGGGGGTTTGGAAACTTTCCGCTACCGATGTGAGAACGGGCCAGCGCTACGAACATAGGGCCAAAGTTGTATTTTCGTGTCTTGGTGGTTTAGTTTACCCTAACGAAGTCAATATTCCTGGGCTCAAGGATGAATTTCAGGGCAAGTTCATGCACTCGGCCCTTTATGACCATTCAGTTGAAATTAAGGGAAAGAACGTGGTTGTACTTGGAAATGGATGTTCGGCAGCACAACTTGTTCCTGCTTTGATGGATGATCTCGATGCAAAAAGTGTGACTCAGATATTCAGGTCCAAACATTGGATCATGCCTCCACTCCCCGCCTTTCTTTATACCTTGTACCGGTGGTTACTGAGCTCTAGACTCGGCTTAATGATTATAAGATGGATCGTGATTCTTGGTGCCGAACTGAGATACCCAATGTACCAAGGAAACGGAGTTTTTGCCCGTATTGTGCGGGCTGCAAATCAGTGGATGTCGACCAGATACATCAAGTCTGTGGCTCCCAGCAAATTCCACGATATGTTGCTTCCTTCGTACAAAGTGGGGTGCAAGCGGATAATCTTCGACTACAAATATGTTCCGTCGTTGAAGAGTCCCAAATTCAACCTCACAAACGAAAAGATTAAACAAGTGACTAAGGACTCGGTCGTGTTGGAAAATGGCACCAAAATAAAGGCAGACGTGATTGTTGCGTGCACCGGTTACGATATCATGCGGAATATGCATGGCACAAAATTTATTGGGCGCAACGGCATGGATGTTCAAGGCCTTTGGGCAAAAGAAGGAACTTCTGCATACAAGACTTTCATGGTGAAGGAGTGCCCCAATCTTTTCTTTATTGGTGGGCCCAATCTGGCTACGGGCCATTCTTCAGTGGTGACCGCGATTGAAAACGGTGTGGCATTTGCAGCTAAGGTGATCCCACGAGTATTGAACGGGAAGGCCAAATCAGTTTCGGTGAAAAACGCGGCGTATGACCAGTGGTTTCAGACCGTTCAACAGAGATTGGGCCAGTCGGTATTTGGAAGCGAGTTTGGTGGGTGTTCATCGTGGTATGCAGAAAACGGTATCAATTCCACGGCTTACCCATGGTCGCAGCTTCACTATTGGCTTGCGCTGAGGTACTTCGTAACCAAGGATTTGGAGTACGAAAAAGTGGAGCTGCGGAAATTGCGGTAAATTTTGCAGAATACTTGCACTGCTTAAATGAGCTATTCTAAATAAATAAGCTCGTGAAGTATAAATGAAAAGACATTTTGTGAGTCTACCACGCTGTAGTTATGGAGGCTAGAAAGATACGGGCTGATTGATAAAGATTATTTAGTTTCCGGTAGAAAAACACCTAATCACTCCCCAGCTATATCTGATATATCAAGGAATGTGAGAAGTTGATTATGGATGATTTTGAAAGAGGCCTCTGTGACAGAATTTGAGATAAATACGTCTCACTTGCTCACCTCTGCAAAATCTCTGTAAGTATTTCCCCGCAATTGAAGAACTTCAGCTATTTTAGAATCTAGTAATATGTTACAGAGGATTTAACAGCTAAGAATTTTATGTATGCGTTTTTCGTGTTCCATTACTTTCTAGTGGATTTTCAGTACTTAGCAAAGCCCAGCCAAACTCCGTTGCTGCGATGCGAGTCACGTGCGCTAGCCCCAAGACATTGTGTAATTGATGATTCGACCTCTTCAAAACACGTGACCAACATAACCACAGTCGAGATAGTATTTATTGAAAATTGTCTACTGATAAGCATACTAAAAATAGAAGAAAATAAAAAAAAATACGGAAACAACCAGCGTATGAAATTGAGCATGTAGAAAAATGGCCAGTCTCCATCAACTCGACTTAACAGAAAGTGCGAGGGGGAAGAACGAAAAAAAAAAAAAAAAGTTGTATTATCCTGCATATACATACCTTTCGCACGACGTAATTGAGCCCATGAATCATAGACCCAAGACGAAGAAGAAAAAAAAAAGTAAAATTGACATACTCCATTATCCACCATTCTGTTCGCCAGGTTCAATCGGATTTTGAAAACAGCAGCAAGCACAGCGAAAATGTCTACCTGCAGAACCACCGTGCCCTTTTCCAGGGAGCAGCTCGAGCAAGTGTTGAAAAGACGCTTTTTCTACGCACCAGCCTTTGAAATCTACGGCGGTGTTTCCGGTCTTTATGATTATGGACCCCCAGGATGTGCGTTCCAGGCCAATGTTGTGGACACGTGGCGGAAGCATTTTATCTTGGAAGAAGACATGTTGGAGGTTGATTGCACGATGTTGACCCCATACGAGGTGTTGAAAACCTCGGGTCACGTGGACAAGTTTGCCGATTGGATGTGCAGAGATTTGAAAACAGGCGAGATTTTCCGGGCCGACCATTTGGTCGAAGAAGTGTTGGAGGCGCGCTTGAAAGGAGACAAGGCCGCCCGTGGTGAAAAAATCGTCGAGGAAGAGGAGTCGGACGACAAGAAAAAACGGAAAAAGAAGGTCAAGGAGATCAAAAACGTCAAGTTGGACGACGCCACCGTGCAAGAATACGAGTCGGTGTTGAACCAGATCGACGGCTACTCGGGCCCACAATTGGGCGAGTTGATTGCCAAGTACCAGATCACAAACCCGGCCACAAATGGTCCTTTGGAACCCCCAGTCGAGTTCAACTTGATGTTCGAGACCGCCATTGGTCCCTCCGGCCAGTTGAAGGGTTACTTGCGTCCCGAGACTGCACAGGGCCAGTTCTTGAACTTCTCCAAGTTGTTGGAGTGTAACAACGAGCGGATGCCATTTGCGCTGGCCTCGATCGGTAAATCTTTCAGAAACGAGATCTCGCCTCGTGCCGGTTTGTTGCGTGTGCGTGAGTTCTTGATGGCGGAAATCGAGCATTTCGTCGACCCAGAAAACAAGAGCCACCCTCGTTTCGCCGAGGTCAAGGACATCTCGTTGCGTTTTCTTCCTAAGGATGTGCAGGAGGCTGGTTCCAACGAATTAGTCGAGAAAACCGTGGGCGAGGCCGTTGCCAGTGGTATGGTCGACAACGAGACTTTGGGTTATTTCATTGCCAGAATCTACAAGTTCTTGGTCAAGATTGGTGTGGATGCCAACAGATTGCGTTTCAGACAACACATGTCCAATGAAATGGCCCATTATGCGTCTGATTGTTGGGATGCTGAGTTGCAGTCCTCGTACGGCTGGATTGAGTGTGTGGGTTGTGCCGACAGATCCGCCTACGATTTGAGTGTGCACGCTGCCAGAACCAACGAAAAGTTGGTTGTGAGACAAGCTTTGCCTGAACCAGTCACCGTGGAGAAGTTTGAGGTTGATGTGGAAAAGAAGAAGTTCGGCCCTAAGTTCAGAAAAGATGCAGGTGCCGTGCAAAAATTCTTGGCCGAGAGAACCCAGTGCGAGTTGGAGGACTTGTCTAAAGAATTGGCCGACACTGGTAAAGTTGTGTTGCAAGTTCCCGGTGTGGAAGGCGATGTTGAGGTCACTGGCGATTTGCTTAAGATTGCTAAGGTCACCAGAGTCGAGCACGTGAGAGAATTCACGCCAAATGTGATTGAACCTTCGTTTGGTATTGGCCGTATTCTTTACTCGATTTTCGAGCACCAGTTCTGGAGCAGACCTGAGAGTAGCGACAGAAGTGTGTTGTCGTTGCCTCCTTTGGTGGCTCCTACCAAGGTGTTGGTGGTGCCATTGTCCAACCACGCTGATTTGCAGCCACTCGTGCAAAAAATCACTGGTGCCTTGAGAAAGGAGCAAGTGCCATTCAAGGTAGATGACTCTTCCGCCTCCATTGGTAAGAGATACGCCAGAAACGATGAGTTGGGTACTCCTTTCGGTATCACCATCGACTTCGACACGATCAAGGACGATTCTGTCACTTTGAGAGAGAGAGACTCCACCAAGCAAGTCAGAGGTAACCTCACTGATATCATCAAGGCCGTCAAGGAAATCACCTACAATGGCGTTTCCTGGGCCGAAGGTACGGCCAACCTTACTCCTTTCGAGACCGTTTCCGAGGATGCTTAAAACTTTTTTTGGTGTTAAGTTTTATATCATTCTTTTATATAGTGTATTAACAATCAATCAATCAATCAACAGTATTATTATTACTTATCCCCAAACCTCAGTAAGATAGGCGTTTGCGCTTGGCTTTCGGCCCAAAAGCTCCTCCAAAAGTACCGGAATGTCTTTAGCACCGCCATTTTTCAAAATCACGTCACGGTACCGCCGCCCGTTGGCCAAATTCATTGGGTCTTCTTTGAAAAGCGTGTAGAAAATGTCACTGGCAAACACTTTCGAGTATAAGTATCCGTAATAAGCCGATTCGTAACCGGATACAAGGTGTCCAAATGCGGTGTATCCGATATTGTCGATATTATCGTTTGATACCAATTGACAATCTTCAAAAAGCTTGTTCCATACTTCAGTAATATCTAGCTTTGCAAGCTCCTCCTCACTTTCGATCGAATGCATCTCCATGTCAAAAGAACTGTACAACATATGGAGAAAACTATCCAAGCCCACATTGGCCTGTTTTGACCTTACCAAGTTATCAATCAAATCGTCTGGAAGCAGCTCGCCCGTTTGGAAATGGCCCGAAAATTGTTTGAGTGTCTCTTTCGACCATGCCCAGAATTCCGAAATTTGAGACGGACATTCGACAAAATCTCTCGGCACCCGTGTGCCTTGAAATACCACGTGCCTATTTTGTGAGAGCATGTGGTGCATGGCATGGCCCATTTCATGGAAAAATGTGACTACATCATTGTGCTGCAATAAAGTCGTGCCGTTTTTGTCTGCTTTAGGAAAATTGCATAACAAGGCAGTGAAGCAAGGCGACCGAGTGTTGTCTGGCTTTATATAAGCTGGAAGTATTCGGAAAACACCCGCATGACGGAACTTTCCCTCACGACTAGAGAGATCCAAGAGGAGCCAGCCCATAAACATCGACTTTGGACTTCCAAATTTGATATTCTGATAAACGGCAATTTTTCGCACGTCTTTATGCCAAACACTGCCTGGAGCAGGACTCTTTTCCCGTACAAACTTCACGTCAAAGAGCTTTTCATACATTTCAAGTATATTTGCCACTGTCTTTTCGAGCGGGAAATACTCCAGGAGTCTTTGTTGGTCGACCTGATACTCCTCTTCGAGCAAGACATTGGTATAAAAATCATCATCCCATGCATAAAATTTGTTTTGAATGGGCAACCCACGATCAATCAAATCTTGGTTCTTGAGCTGGAGCTTTTTCAGTAATTCTGCCTGCGCCAAAGGGTACAATCTTACTTTCAATTCCGCCAAAAACTCCCTGACATTTTCCGGGGTGCCAGCCATATTATCCTCCAATACTAGCTCCGAGTATGACTTGTAGCCCAAAAGCTTTGCAATCTTGAATCTCAACCGAACAATTTGGGCAAAGATTTCCACATTCTCGTGGTCTTTGTTCATATTGCTCAAAAGTGCTTCTTTACGGGTTTGTTGGCTGATGGCATATTTCAAAATAGGGATAATATCGTCGTATTCAAGATGGATCGAATAAAACGTCACGTTGTTGTGCTGCGATGTTTCAAATTGCTGTATCATCAGTTGGGGGACCCCAGTCAATTCGTCTTCAGTGAACCAAATACATCTGGTGTTTTCGTTCATGTTTTTAATAAACTCCAGAGATAAATTTCTCAACTCAATCTGAAGTTCACTGAGCTCATTTTGCTTTTCACGAGGTAAACCAAACCCACTGTTGTGAAAATTTCTGGCAGCTCTCCTCAAGTATTTAAGGGACTCTTCATCGGTGGATTTCGGGTCATCCTTGATCTTTTCCCATAATTGATAGTACTTGCTGTAAATATCCTCTCTTGACCTAATTTCGATTGTGTTTGTTTCCAACATTTGGCATGCCTTTGCTGAGGCCGTTCTCAACTCTTTATCCGTGGAAATAAAACTGTAAAATTCAATCAGTGCTTCCCTCCAAGAATATGCATTCTCATGTTCGATAGTTGGAACCAAAAGATTGGCCACTGAAGGCTCTTCGATTGATGCAATTCCGTCATAGAACTTCTTCGAC